>OY856414.1:153133700-153261200 GCA_963693085.1 Alisma plantago-aquatica | reverse complement strand
AAATTATTGTAGTTCTCACATATTATATATCCTCATAGATGGTCTACAACCGTTCACAAAAACTAACAAAGTTTAGCATCAAATGATGGGTGTAGTAGGTTGAACATGTATTTATTAAACAAAAACATTTTTGCATTCATCACAATGGTAAAATATATAATTTATAATGAAAATATTTACCAAATGTATTAAACACAAAAATTTTGTGGTATTCTTTTTGCAAATGGGAATCAAATAAAACAAATGCTTCCATGAAACCATGTTCTCTATTTTACATTTTATAATATTTTATTACATAATTACATGAGTTTTTTTGGATTACTTTTTATCTTAAACATATTTTTGGGTACTAGTTTTGTAATGACCTCACTTTTTAGAAAGCACCATTTAAGGAAGGCCAAAAAGATGAGAGCCATTACCAAAACTTTTCCCAAGGATCCATGTTTTAAAAAAATTATAATAATCAGTAGTAAATAATTTTCATTAATTCAAATATCATTTACAAAATTCTCCTTTAAGGAGTTACACAAATTTCTATAATTACAATTGCAAATATGCTAAGAAGTATCTAAGTAATCCTCCTTACTGGCAGAGCTAGAACTTACGTCGGTAGATTACTCTTCCGGTGGAAGTTCTAATTGTGCACCAAAAATCCTAGGGAGTTGATGTACCCTCTAGGTTTACCTAGAACTGCTGCTAGATAAAAGCTCCAACCCCAAAAGAGTGTGGAAGCCTTATTGTAGTACATATTTAGGATCGAACCCAAATGAAAACGTTAAGAATTTGAGCGTCTTTATCTCGTTTCATCTCGATCTAAGTTAATCATCTATGACCAAAAGTTTGATTTGAGTTATTTAACCTAAAACATGTGAAGGTAAAGGAAAGTATGAAAAGTAGTTAGGAATTAAAAACTACGATTAACAAATGATGATGGATCACTGGGGTGATGCGAGTGTTTACCACCACTACACATGTATTGTACCTATACCAATCATAGCAATACTTGCAAGCAAGACACATGGATGTTGTATAATACCGATGTCTTGTGGGACAAGAGTATTGCACACATCCTTCACGGGTTAAGTAACTCTCATATGGTACATATCTACGTGTCAATGAAGATATGTAGTCTCTGAAGAGAGAATCTTACTCAACCTTGTGAAACATGCATAAAAAACTAACAAGCGAGCGATAATTACCAATTCGATTAGTATCCTTATAGACCATCCCTCTTTCGAGGACATAGCTACGAGAAACGTGCGAGCGTTGCAATGTCAGCCATCCCCAAACGAATGGTCAAGTACTTTGCACCACTTCCTCCGTAGAGTGTGTTCCTCGACCTATCAAGATTGCACTTTTGTATGTCAACTGATTCCATTTCATAGTACGAAAGTACAACGATGGAGGTGAGTTTACTCCACTCCTTGGAAAGCATTCCTAGATACGGAAATGGATGTGCGGAGGATACAAACACTAGAAACCAACACTAAATCGGTATTCGAGTCCTACGAGTAGTCGTAGACAAACCACAACAAAAGACAACAGATGCACATAAGAACGCGGCCAACATTCAATTATGTAAGAAATGATTTAGTATTGAATCGGAAAGACAACATCTTTTGGTATAGATTACAAAGCACGGGAAGAGGGGCTAGTCCCTGCACCCCAGTGGATGGAACTACTCACTCCTCATAGAGGGAGAAACAAAGAAAAAGAAGAAAGAGAAGGGAAGCATCGTCAGAGCAGAAGAGTAGATCTGTGACAGCCCAGTGTAGATCGCCTCGGTCTTCAGGACTGCTCCGACTTGGTCGATGAAGTTCTTCTCTTGCTACCTTGATCTTTGTGTGCACCTCCGGAGACGTACGAGTAGGGCCAGGCATAGATTGGTGGGGATGAGGTAGCAGTGGAGCAGCCTTGCGTCCTCCCGGATCGGATGCCCACATGAAGACCCTGCCGGTCCTATTTATAGGCTTGGATGGGGTCTTCACATTTTTGATGTGAGAATACTTCAAACGGTCTTGGCTCCAAACGGTCTTGGGTCGAAAGGGTCTTGGCCCCAAACGGTCTTGACTCCAAATAGTCTTGGATCCAAACAGTCTTGGCTCCAAATAGTCTTGGATCCAAACAGTCTTGGCTCCAAATAATTTCGGGATCCAAACGGTCTTCATTTCCAAACAGTCTTGGGTCCAAACGGTCTTGGGTCCAAATAGTCTTGGCCCCAAACAGTCTTGGGTCCAAACGGTCTTGGCCCCAAACAGTCTTGGCCCCAAACGGTCTTAGCTCCAAACGGTCTTGGATCCAAATGGTGTTGGATCCAAACAGTCTTAGATCCAAATGGTCTTGGGTCCAAGTAGTATTGGCAACCGGTCTTCATCCAAGCGATCTTGCTATCCAACCGGTCTGGAGTCTTAACGGTTTCGAGATCCAAACAGTCTTCATTCCCAAACGGTCTTGGCCCCAAATGGCCTTTAGTCCAAATGGTCTTGGGTCCAAATGGTCTTGGCTCCAAATGGTCTTGTGCCTCGGCGTCCAAACGTTCTTGTGCCTCAACGTCCAAACGATCTTGAGACCGTGAGGCTTCACATGGTCTTGAGACCGTGTGACCTCATGCGGTCTTGAGATCGTATGAAGGGTAAAACTGAATGGATGGCCAAACCGTGAGGAGATGTAGATATGTTATCGGATGGATGAGAATGATTTGCAGAGAAGAAGGAAAGTTAGTAAAGGAGGATAAGATCAAATAAACTAGTAATTAGAACTATTAGAGCACTATTTTCATGAAATTGAGGAGACACTCAGAGTAAGACAAAACAAGGGTGGATCAGTCGATATGAGGCACAAAATTCCTAGAAATTGGCGACTGTGAGGATAAATCTGTAGGATTCATCACGACACCGAACTTAAGCGTTGCTCGTCCTGAGGAACAGAAAAGCCTAAGACAGTCACCAAGAAGCTCTTTCATCTTGTAATTACCTCATATGCATGAAAACGTCAGAATTTTCAAAAAATGAGAAAAAATGAAGCAAAACAAAATTAGGGAAAAACGTCAGAAATCCTTTGAATTGGTGATTGAGGATGAATCTGGAGGATTCATCACCACACCGATCTTAAGCGTTACTCACCCTGAGGAACGGAAAACTTAAAGCAGTCGCCAATGAAATCTTTCATCTCGTGCTTACCTCATCCTTATGTCATATCATAATTTTGTTCATGGCTCAGATCGATACAACATCAAGGATTCCTTAGATCACGGAATACATCTTATGATATCCTCATTTCTGAGTTCACTTTACTGAAGTATTTCCTTCTCACTCACTGCTGTATGAGTCATGTTAAAAAGTTTTATGTGATTTTGAAAAGACCCACAGAATCAACAAACATGCATATGATCTGTCACTGGTGTTTTCAAGAGAATGGTTGAAAAAGAGGAAATTGTGGCACCAGTAGGTTGAAAAAGGAAAGAATAGGGGTGTGATCAAGAGATAAGAATCTCTCCTCTGATTGACTTAAGACTCTTATTATTGGTAATTCATCAAGACACTTTGAATATTTTGTGCACAATATTGGTTGACTTAGCCTTACACCTAATTTTTTCCCTAAAGGTAACTCAGAAGTGTGTGTAGGTTGGCTTAAGGCTTTTCGCTGGCTTACCTCTTCCATAGGAGGTAAGGGGTCATTTTTGGAACCTTAGGATCTCACTACTGAGTACAACACATCTGCCTTTGTGAGGGAAGCTAATGTAGTGGCCGGGCAAAACCTTTATCGGTAATCCTTATTCAGGGCACAACTCTCATGTTTTTATTCACACTCTGGCTTTTATTCATTCTCACTTGGCTTAGGAGAAAGGGTATTTTTGTATTTTTGTATATTTGGGCTGCCATGCCTCTTTTTGGAATCAGGGTAGATTTTTCACCAACCTTGGTATGTGCACAATCATCATTGTATACTCTTTGAATCAAAATGAGAAGGTGATATGCCCATGTTATGTATTGAGGGGTATGGAAGAAGCGGTAGTGGAGAAAGAGGTGTGGTGTACCACACCGAACTTAGAGTTCGACAGAGGTGTGATTTACCACACCGAACTCAGAGTTTGGCGGAGGTTTGGTTCAACACACCGAACTTAGAGTTCGACAATGTTCTTATTTTCACTAGAAAGGAGTGTGGTGTGCCACACCGAACTTAAGGCTCTGGCATGATTGGTGAGCGGAGGGTTATAAAAATGAAGGAAGAAGTGTAGAAGAGAGTGTGGATCATAATGCAATTTTCTTAGCGATTCCATATGAGAGGTTCCTTTTCTCCATCACACTCTGCTTAAAAGGTGACAAGATAGAGCTTCAAATGAGAATTCCATACAGCTGATCCATTAATCAGAGAGAGGCACGATGCATTTGATCTATCTCAAACTTTTTGAGGCTTATCATTCTTATGGAGGATATGACATTAGGGTTCATATACTATACAAGATGAAATCATTTATCAGTTAGTTTTAAGCATTGGTTCCTAATGGATTTGCAACGAGAAGAGGTGATAACCACAGATTCGAGAAGCAAAAGCCGACTAGATAAAGGCTTTATTTTATGAAGAAAAATGAGAAAGCGGAAAAATTTGCAGTAAAGGTAGAGGGTGGAGTGAGAGTCATACCACCCGCCCTCCACCTTAAACTTATGAGTTTGCCTGTTTCTGAACAAATACTAGGTTCCAGATGGAGGGGAAGGGTTGCACAATGTTAACCAGGAAGTCCTCGTAGTTGGAAGAAGGTCCGGCAAAGATGTCTCATAATAGCCGGTGCCGAGAGCGAAGAAGTGTCCTAAACATCCTGTTGACTAGGTGGTCGTGGTAACTCGAATGAGTTTTCTAGGTGACTTGGATGCACATTTCTTTCACCTTGTTGTCCATCCAGAAGAATCCATAGTCCTTCCCCCATCAACGTGGGAAGTGAAATATAAACAGTCGAGATTGGAGGACTAGGTGGGTAGTTGAAATTATGCCTATTCGAAGTTCAAAGTAAAATTGCTTTCTTCAAAATCTAGAGCAGTTGATTGAGGGTCAGCCACTTGAACTTCCTCCTGTCCTGGATTAGGTGGCAGATCTGGTTCAGGCTTCATTTTGTCACCTGACTTTTCTTGTGTAGGATATGATAGCCAGGATGATGTTTCTTCATCATAGGAGTTATTTTGAGAAGTATCAACATCTTTATCAATGTTGAGAACACCCTTAATTCATCCAAGTAACTAGAAGAGGATTCGACTGGTAGAATGAACTCTTGCTCGATTAAAGGAATCATGGGATTCCGGGGTAGAGGTTCCAATGATGTCTCTTCATGGGAGGGATTAGTCCTTGAAATAATGTTTTGAGGACTAGAATCTCCTAATGAATCTGTTTCTTCAATGTTGGGACTAAAATACTCCTTTTCTGAGTCAGGTTGTTGTTCTGGTACTTCATCATAGTACTCCTCCGATTCTATTAAGTGCTTGGGAAGAGCCACTGTGGGAAGAATGAAACCTTGCATAGGTAATGGAAGTATCTCATTCTCTTGAATATGTGGTAGCTCAGGAGGAGCTTCTTCATAGGGATGAATTGCTCTAAAAGGATGGGTTTGTGGCTCGATGTCCTCCCACGAGTCCTTTTTTTCATTATAAGAGTCTACAGGAATTATCGTAATCCATTCCAAAATCAAGAGATGGTTCATGTTTCTCTTCATAGTGCACTATCAACTTGTTCAAGTGACTTGAAGGAGGTTCAATAGAAAGATCATGCTCTTGTTCGAGAATTGGCTTCGTATGGACTTCTTGTAGAAGTGGTAGCTCTGGTAACATCATCTCATGGAAAGGGTCGGTCATAGATTCATCATGAGATCCATCCTCCTCCCATGATTCTTTTTCATCGTCAGGGTCAGTGAGAGTAGCATGATCCAATTCTGAGTCAAGATCTTGATCAATTCCATCCTCAAAGTTTGTTTCTAGATCATCCAAATGATCAAAAATTTCTTCGTAAGGACAAATCAGATCATGTTCCAGTAATGGGGTTAGTTGAGTCTCTTGCATAAAAGATATCTCCTCATTCGAATCAGTCATATATTCCTTTGAGTCTGACTATGAAGGAGTGTAGAGTTCTTGTGACATAAACCCTTCTTCTATGGATTTCATTGATGAGACAGCTGAAGTTGAAGAGATTTTGTCATTGAGGGAGTCGATCATTACTAACTGCTCCTCAATAGTTGGATCTGGGTCTATGAAGTCAGAAGGTAGGTGAGTGTTGAATTTTATCTCCAATTGATCTCCTAACTGTAGAGAATCCCCATATTGGCTACTCAACCTTTCATCTAAGAGCATAGTGCATGAATCATTATTCGAGTCAGACCTTGGTTTGGAAAATGATTCTTTCTCTTGTGATGTTATGAAGAAATCCCTCTTTGAGTTCAGCTATTAGCTCTGAGGATGATTCCTCACCCTGCACTGATGCTTGAAGATCATTGGAAGGCATATCCCACATGATTTCATAATCATCATCATAATCAACATGTGGGTTAGGGATGTGCTTAGTTGAAATTGGTGGCTGTTCTACATGTTGGTCAGAGGCGTTGACAAATTGCATGAGTTGATCAAGATCGGCTATCAACTTTTTGATCGCAGCTATCTGATCAGCTAGTTGTAGAGACACTGACATGTGTAAGGCATGCAGTTCTTCCATTAACGTACGTTGATCTCCATAAGAAGGCTCTTCACTGCACCTGTTGGGTTGGTGTTGAGAATATCTCTCCTCATCATAGTATTGATTTGCATTATTTTCTAGGTTCCCTCCTACATTGCAGTCTACGCCTTGAAATCCGCCATAGTTAGGTTTTTTGTAGTAGCCTCCATGGTGATATGGATTATAACTTGCATTATATCCATAGTTGTATGAAGAAGCTGCTTTGAGTTTCCCAACTATACGATTCATGATTACTTGATGCAGAGCCATCACGTAGTGAGGAGGGACATTGAAGTAGTAAATCAATGCATGAGAATAGTCGCCACATAGTTGACATCTAACGGTTGGTGGTGTTGACTGCTTCATTTTGAAGAGAGTTCGTACCTGAAATCAAAGAACGAGTTTATTAAGTTTGACCAACCACTTCAAATCCAATAGGATATGTAATATTAAGTCCTTCACTTTTTTAGGTTTTTGAAAGAAAATGAAAAACCCTAGAGAAAGCTAAATTGACACAGAATTCGAAAAAGACGATTCTTACACCGTTGTCCCTGGCAACGACACCATTTTTTGGTGGAGCTAGAACTTACGTCGGTAGATTACTCTTCTGGTGGAAGTTCTAATTGTTCACCAAAAATCCTAGGGAGTTGATGTACCCTCTAGGTTTACCTATAACTGGTGCTAGATAAAAGCTTCAACCCCACAAGAGTGTGGAAGCCTTATCGTAGTACAAATTTAGGATCGAACCCAAAGGACAATGTTAAGAATCTGAGCGTCTTTATCTCGTTTTGTCTCAATCTAAGTTAATCATCTATGACCAAAAGTTTGATTTGAGTTATTTAACCTAAAACATGTGAAGGTAAAGGCAAGTATGAAAACTAGTTAGGAATTAAAAACTAAGATTAACAAATGATGATGGATCACTGGGGTGGTGCGGGTGTTCACCACCACTACACATGTATTGTACCTGTACTAATCATAGCAAGACTTGCAAGCAAGACACATGGATGTTGTATAATATCAATGTCTTATGGGACAAGAGTATTGCACACATCCTTCACGGGTTGAGTAACTCTCATCCAGTACATATCTACATGTCAATGAAGATATGTAGTCCCCGAAGAGAGAATCTTACTCAACCTTGTGAAACGTGCATCAGAAAACTAACAAGCGAGCGATAATTACCAATTCGATTAGTATCCATATAGACCATCCCTCTTTCGAGGACATAGCTATGAGAAACATGGGAGCGTTGCAATGTCAGCCATCCCCGAATGAATATTCAAGTACTTTGTACCACTTCCTCCACAGAGTGTGTTCCTCGACCTATAAAGATTGTACTTTTGTGCATCAACTGATTCCATTTCATAGTACGAAAGTACAACGATGGAGGTGAGTTTACTCCACTCCTTGGACAGCATTCCTAGATACTGAAACGGATGTGTGGTGGATACACACACACACCAAAAACCAACACTAAATCGGTATTTGAGTCTGAAGAGAGGTCGTAGACAAACCACAATGAAAGGCAATATATGCACACAAGAACGCGGCCAACATTCAAGCATGTAAGAAACGATTTAGTATTGAATCAGAAAGACAACATCTTTTGGTACAAATTACAAAGAACAAGCAGCGGGGCTAGTCCCCGCACCCCAGTGGATGGAACTACTTGATACTCATAGAGGGAGCAATAAAGAAAGAGAAGAAAGAGAAGGGAATCATCATCGGAGTAGAAGAGTAGATCTACGACAGCCCGGTGTAAATTGCCTCGGTCTTTGGGACTGCTCTGACTTGGTCGATGAAGGCCGTCTCTTACTACCTTGATCTTCATGTGCACCTCCAGAGATGTACGAGTAGGGCCAGGAAAAGCTTGGTGGGGATGAGGTAGCAGTGGAGCAGCCTTGCGGCCTCCTGGATCTGATGCCCAAATGAAAACCCTGCCGGTCCTATTTATAGGCTTGGATAGGGTCTTCACGTTGTTGATGTGAGAATACTTCAAACGATCTTGGCTCCCAACGGTCTTGGGTCCAAACAGTCTTGGCCCCAAACGGTCTTGGCCCCAAATGGTCTTGGATCCAAACAGTCTTGGCTCCAAATGGTTTTGGGATCCAAACGGTCTTCATTTCCAAACGGTCTTGGGTCCAAACAGTCTTGGCTCTAAATGGTCTTGGGTCCAAACAGTCTTGGCACCAATCGGTCTTGGCTCCAAACGGTCTTGACACCAAACGATCTTGGATCCAAACGGTCTTGGATCCAAACGGTCTTGGGTCCAAATAGTCTTGGCAACTGGTCTTCATCCAAACAGTCTTGCTATCCAACCAGTCTGGAGTCTTAACAGTTTCGGGATCCAAGCGGTCTTCATTCCCAAACGGTCTTGGCCCCAAACGGTCTTCGGTCCAAACAGTCTTGGCTCCAAACTGTCTTGGATTGAAATGGTCTTGGGTCCAAATGGTCTTGTGCCTCGACATCCAAACGGTCTTGTGCCTCAACGTCCAAACAGTCTTGAGACCGTGAGGCTTCACACGGTCTTGAGACCGTGTGACCTCACGCGGTCTTGAGACCGTATGAAGGGTAAAACTAGATGGATGGCCAAACTGTGAGGAGATGTAGATATGTTATCGAATGGATGAGAATGATCTACAGAGAATAAGGAACGTTAGTAAAGAAGGATAAGATCAAATAAATTGGTAATTAGAACTATTAGAGCACTATTTTCATGAAACTGAGGAGACACTCAGAGTAAGACAAAACAAGGGTGGATCAGTCGATATGAGGCACACAATTCCTAGAAATTGGTGACTGTGAGGATGAATCTGGAGGATTCATCACTTACTTAGCTTAACGACCATGTAATTTCATCTGATCATCATGTCTCTAAACATCTTTATAGTAAGCATGTACCTAAATACCGACAATTAAAAGCATAGATCTGTATATTGAAATATATTGTGTATTTGGGGTGAATGCTAAAGTGTTCAAGTACATAACAACATACAATCAATCAATTAATTGCAAATAAGATCTGGAAATTTCTTCACATAATCTTTATTTATGTGATACTTATAGTGGCATTATAATTGAATAGAATGTAAATAAACATCCAATAGTTTAATTATTCAATCCTTAAGAAATCCTCTAAAAACATTGACAAATTAGTTTAGGTAGTCATATATGTAACTACAAACCTTTCTATTACCATGAAGATTATTAAATCGTACTTAAGCATATCATCCAATCGAGAAAGCAAGAAGAATACTTTCATTAAATCTGCATGTAAGTAAATCCTAAAGTATCACCATCACATTAAGTAGATTAAAACCTACTCGGGTCCTAATCTAGGGTTTTAGGGATTGGGTAAGGAATAAGGTATCAACCCTATTTCCATGGAACAATTATGTATTGAAGTTATTAATTCACATTATACATCATGTGCAACCTTGATTAGCAAGTTAAGACTTTTATGTCATTAGGTGCAACTATGTGAGATTACGCAACTTTAAGATCCTAATGAATGAGAATATTGGGTTCTAAACCCTAATCATTAGATCCATCATAATCTTTCATTAGGAACACTTAAATCATATTAACTTGATTAAGATGATTACAGGTTAAGAAATTTGGTTTAAAAACTCTATTTAAGAATGTATATGATTATTCACTTTAGAAACCCTAATTCTACATCATATTCATAATCATCACCATGATTCATCATTATATTTAACAATATCAGATATCAAGACCAAATATTAGCTTTTTAATGTTTCCAACATCTCAATACACAAATCTAGGTTTCTATGTACTAATCATCACTCCAACACATTTTAGCATGACTTTTGAAACTAGAACCATATTTAGAGTCTATAAATAAATTATTTAGATTCCTATCTTTTTTGATAAAGTTTCATATATGGTTTGCTATGTTTGAGTTATCCTTGTATTTTCTCCAATTTTTTCATAATAATTATGTTTGGGCCAATCAACTATTGACACGTCAGTAGATTACCTTTGATTTTATCTATGCTGGAGGCCAGTATGGTCTATGAGGCTTGCTTGCCTCTTGAGCCGTACGGTCCAGGATGCCTAGTCTATGACTATACTGCTCACCCTTATTGTAACGACCCCGCTTCCCGGTAACCCCCAATTAAGGGAGACCAAGAAGCCAGAGGCGTTATCCCAAAATAGGATCAGTGGTTTTGCAAATAATTAATAAATTCTACTAAAGACTAAACTAAAAACTAGAATAATTTAAAAAAAAAATGGCCATTCATTCATCCCGTGGCCGAGGGGTTTTGAACCTGAGACCTCACGGTCTTACATCAGTACTTTTACCATCTGGGTGCCATCTCTTTGGCAATACTTCAAAATTAGGTAACTGGGACTTCTACCTGATGTAGGATTCTATCTACCTAAATCCTCCTTTATTATTTTAACTTTAATCTTCACAAGTGCCAGCTTATTGTTTATCCCATTTCAGATATTACCTAAAATGCTGACAAACAAAACGACGGTCAGTATAATGAATTACACTAATTTGTGGGGGAACCAATAATCTTGCATTTAATTGTAATAACATATTGCAAGAAATTATGATTTAACAAAACAAACTTTATGTTTTAAACAAGACTACACAATCCTTACATACCCTAGCCTCTGTGTTGTCCCTGCAGTGGACATGGATACTACCTCTCATATGGTAGATCTCAACTAACCCCCATGATCCTACCTTATAGGTTGATCAAATCATAGGGCTGTGGAGTCATATGGTCCTACCAAAGGGTAGACCAACACATCGACTCATGATAACCTAATGATCCTACCTCACGAGTAGACCATGTACTAGGTCATCTATCTCATCATCATCAGAGCTACAGAGGAGGACCAGGATCTGAGCAGTCATGCACATATAATTATGGTGATAGTCATAGTCACTTTATAGTTGCATGAAATAAATGTCAACCAATCAGTTAATTTCAAGCAATTGGTAAAACCACGAGAATCACCATGAAACTAAAGTGATTTAACCATAAGCTTAACTAGATACCTATTTTGTAGATCTCAAAAAAGCAATATATCCAAATCCAACTAGAAGTCCAATCAAGCAAGCCAATCAATCAATCAAGCAAACATTGATCCTGAAAATATGTATAACACCTAGTTGTTACCATCTCATCTCAAACAACTCTTTATTGACTTGGGATACCTTTATAGGGTTTCTAAGTCTCATTAGGATGCATTAAAGTTCCTTAGATCCATTTATCAAACTTTATCATTTTTAGGTCAACAAACCCTAAAATAGCTTTTCTACTCATAAAAACCCTAATTACTCAAACTGTCCATATTAAGGATCTTTCATACTCCAAATTGTATTAGGATCATCATATCTCTATTTTATTCATGGATTTTCACAATTAAAACCATTAAAGTCATAATCAACTAAATTAGGGTTTCAAATGTCATAATCACCTAAATTAGGGTTTCTAAGCCCATTAATGCATATTCATGTACATGGAACTCTATAAAGAAAACTACCCGCGCTTCCCTTCCCGCTGGGCTCCGGCGACAAGAGTGGCGTTTTAGGTTTTCCCTCCCTCGGCGGCGTAGCCCTCCTGGGTCTTTCTCCCCTCTTGTTCAGGGCGGTCAGTTAAATGGCGGAAGAGATAACAACACAGTACAACAATCTCAGGTTAGTTGAAGAAGCGGATGACATCGCCGACTTTACTGACGAACCCAAACTGGTCGATGGCGGGGGGCGGAGCTTTCAGTAGTTGCCCGACTCCTCAGCGATAGACCCTACAGCTTCATTGCCTTGCAAAGAACTCTGACGCAGGTGTGGAGGTTACAGAAGCCAGCGATTTTCAAGCAAATAGAGCACAACCTCATTATTATCAAATTTGATCGCATAAGAGACAAGGAGAGAATTATGGAGGGGGTGCCCTGGAATTTCGATGATCACCTACTACTTATGATGGAAGTCACAGATGGAGTTCAACCGTCTGAGATCAAAATCAACGGATGCCCTTTCTGGGTGAGGTTCTACAACATACCAATGGGGTACCGCGGTGATGAAAGTGTGATGAAGATGGCGGAGAAAGTGGGCAGGGTGCTACTGGTAGAAAAAGAAACCGAAGGTTGGGTAATAGCCAGGAGAGTCAGGATCATTATCAAGACTGATAAACCGCTCAAAAAAGCTCAGAAGATGAAGACAAGAGAGGGAACTATAGCGGAAGTGGACATGCGGTACGAGAGACTTCCATTCTTCTGCTTTGAATGTGGCAGAATGGGACACACAGGTAGGGAATGCGGGCTCGAGGTTGAAGTACAAGAGGGGGAAGAAAAAAAGTGGGGAAACTGGCTGAGAGCGTTACCCAGGAAAATTCCAAATACTGCTCGCGTGGGGTATGCCTGCGAGGGAAGCAGGAAAGCCAGCTTCACAGATGGTACTGCTAAAGCAAGGGAAGGGAAAGCAGAGGAACCTACCAAAAGAAATAACACTGCAGAGGACCGAGGAAAAGGAAAAGCAGAGGCAAACACAACATGAAGATATGTAGATAAGGAAGGCCCGACAAGGCTTCAGACTGGTGTTGATGTGGGTACTGAGTGTGAGGACCTTGAACATACAACCAGCTCAGGCGGAAATAAAGAAGAGGGGCACACCAACTGCTCGACAAAAGGTGTGACAGACGACAGTAAAAGCACACCAACTGAGAACCAGGGCCTTGAAGACAGTGAAGAATCAACTATTAAAATGCCATTACAGGTGGCCATAGACCCAAAGCCAAATCATAAAACCAAAACAAGCTTTGCTGAGGAGGGTGGAGACAGAGGAAAAAATGTCATTAATGAAAGACATCCACATACAGTGAGCGAAGACCATTGCAGTAGGCTTAAGAAAATAACAAGGAAAGGCACCAGAAAAAGGACAGAACAGGTGGTTCTCATGTCGAGTGCTCAACAAATACTAGAGGCAGGGAAAAAAGAGAAAAGGAAGGGGTCTGCTGCAGTCGAAAAGGAAGGTGAAAAAAGGGGTCTCAAGACAGGGAGAGGTGACGGGGTAAGCATGATTTGGGAGTCATACCCAAAAGTAGCGGTGGCTGGTAAAGACCAACACCGTGAACGGAAATGAAAATCCTTAAATGGAATTGTCAATGTTTGGCCAACCTTGACACTATCCGAACTCTCCAGAGAATGTGATGGAGAGATAGGTCCGAGGTTGTTTTTCTCATGGAAACTATGATAGACAGTAATGACCTCGAAAAAACCAAAAGAAAATGTGGGTATCTAAACGGAGTATGCTTGAGTAGTAGCGGAAGATTGGGTGGAATGGGGATGTGGTGGTGTGATGATAACATTAAAACCATCTCTTATTCCAGACATCATTTCCTTGTGGAAGTTACTAATGTCAACAATGATTCAAAATGGAGACTGAAGGGGATCTATGGGTGGCCTGAAAATCAGTTAAAATACAAGACTTGGAAGCTGCTGCACTCTCTCCTTCAAGATTCAAACCTTCCTTTTGCTTTGATTGGTGACTTTAATGAAATCCTAAACTACTTAGAAAAAGAGGGGGGCTCTTCCAAAGGAGTCAGGCACATAAACGAGTTCAGGGAGGTGGTGGATACTCGAAGTCTGTTGGATATCGGTTACAACAGTAACACCTTCATATGGTTTAAGGGGAGAAATGCAAAGAGTGCTATCAGAGAAAGACTTGACTGGGCCCTTGTTTCCCTCAACTGGAACATTATGTTTCCGAGAGCATGGGTCAGAGTTTTACCATGAGTGTGGTCTGACCATGCTCCTATCTTGCTTCAGACCTCTGATGAAGGGAGGTTCAGACCCCATAAATCTTCTTTCAAGTGTGAGTCTTTCTAGCTGTATGACCCCGACTTCAAAAACATTGTGGGTGATACATGGGAAAATGATAGCAGCAAAAACATTGAAGATAAAGTAAGCAACTGTGCTACCAACCTTAGCATCTGGGCAAAACAAAAGTATGGAAATATTGGGAGAAATCTTAAAAAGGTTGAAAAGGAGCTAGACTTTGCCCAAAAGCAGAGTATGACTGAGGACAATATCTTGATATGCAGAAATATCAGCGAGGAACTCATCAAACTTCAAGCACAAAATGAATCTTATTGGTTTGTTAGAGCCAAAGAAAATGAGATGAAGGATGGGGACCGTAACACAGCTTATTTCCATAAGAAAGCGTCTCAAAGGAAAAAATGAAATATGATCAACAAATTAATGGATGAAGATGGGCACATAAAAACTAGTGAGGGGGAGATACAACATATTATCATAAACTACTTTGAAAACCTCTTCAAGTCTCAAGGGGTGCAACATGTCACAGATGCCCTAAGTAATGTCCCTAAGGTGATTTCTAATGATATGAATGATCATGTTGCTAAAGAACCTTCTCAGGATGAGATCAAAGCTTCCCTCTTCCAGATGCATCCTTCTAAAGCCCCGGGGCCTGACGGTTTCCATGCAGGTTTCTTCCAAGTTTTTTGGGACATTGTGAAAGAGGATATCACTAGCTACATCAAGGGGTGGTGGAAAGGGGAAATAGATATCTTGGAGATAAATAAAACCAACATTGTTCTGATACCTAAGTGCAAGGACCCTATCACTACCTGTGATTTCAGACCTATCAGTCTCTGCAACACTATATACAAGGTCATCTCAAAAGTTCTGGCAAACAGAGTTAAACCTTTATTAGATAAGATTATATCTCCAAATCAGAGTGCCTTTATCCCTAATCATCTTATTACTGATAATGTGCTGGTGGCGTTTGAAGTTTTCCATGCGATGAAGCGTAAAGTGAAAGGGAAAAAAGGGTGGATGGCCCTTAAACTTGATATGAGCAAAGCTTATGATAGGGTTGATTGGAATTTCATGGATAAGGTGATGGAGGCTATGGGATTTAACCAGATTTGGAGGAATAAAGTGGGGCAATGCTACCACAACTCGACTTTCTCTGTTATTATAAATGGCTGTAAAAAAGGAAATATTGTTCCAAAATGGGGTCTTCACCAAGGAGATCCCATATCACCCTATCTTTTCTTATTCTGTGCAGATGTTTTTTCCTATTTGCTTATCAAAGCTGCTGATGATGGGCTTATCCATGGGGCTCAAGTGTCCAAGGGTGGGCCCGCTATATCCCATCTTTTCTTTGCTGATGACAGTGTTGTGTTCACAAGAGCAAATCCGGTGGAGGCTTCTCTGATAGCTGACTTTATCAGCTGCTATGAAAGAGCTTCAGGGCAGAAGATTAATATGATCAAGTCGGAAATTTCTTTCAGCAAGAATGTCTCAAATGACAAGAAAGGGGAGGTTCTCAAACAGTTGACAATGAAATAGGTGGAAGTGCATGATAAATATCTGGGGCTGCCTACGATCATAGGCAGATCAAAGAAGCTGATTTTCAAGACTTTGAAGGACAAAATGTGGAGCCGTCTCAAGGGGTGGAAGGAGAAATATCTCAGTCAAGCGGGAAAAGAAGTTCTTATAAAGTCTGTTGTCCAAGCCCTCCCTACGTATATGATGGGTATTTTCAAGTTTCCCCAAAATATTATTGATGACATGACTAGGATGATTGCTAATTTCTGGTGGGGCTCCTCAGAGGGGCACAGACGAATTCATTGGGCGTCATGGGAAAAAATGTGCCGGCCTAAATATAGAGGTGGTGTTGGTTTCAGGGACCTCAGCGTCTTTAATACTTCTATCTTGACCAAGCAGGCCTGGCGTCTTTTCTCAAACCCCGTGTCCTGGGTTAGCAAAGTTCTTAAGGCAAAATATTTCAAAAACTATTCTTTTATGCAGGCGTTCATAGGTTATGACCCTAGCTTTACCTGGCATAGCATATGGGGGGCTAGGGCCCTTTTGAGGGAGGGGCTGAGATGGCGGGTTGGGACAAGTGAAAATATTAGAATTTGGGATGACGTGTGGCTCCCCTCTAGCAAAGGAAACTGCTCGGATACTCTTTTCAGATCTTGCTCAAAAGAATGGAAGGTTGCTGATATCATTGACAAGAACACCAATTGCTGGAGATACGATCTGGTGAGCGACATCTTTACCTGTGAAGACAAGGATCAGATTTTAGCTATGCCCCTGTGCAGGAACACCGTTGACGGGCAGTATTGGTTCCTGACTAAAGATGGGACCTATTCTGTCAAAACGGGGTACTGGCTGGGTTTCGAAGGACCTGACCATCTTAGCACCCACTTATCTTCTGATGAAGAGAAACTATGGAGAGATATCTGGAACTTGGATGCTCCACCTAAGATAAAACATTTTGTTTGGCATATGTGTCACGAGTTTATGGCTGCTGGCACGAAGATGGTAGCCAAGCACATCCGGGCGGAGCCCTGCTGTCAGCTGTGCCATGCTGAGGTTGAAGACATAGACCATGCCTTGTTTGAGTGCAGGTATGCGTGGGCGATCTGGAGTGAAAAGTAGTTGGGGGGGATCATATATAACAGACCTGTTACTGATTGTTTTAGCTGCTGGCGGTGGCTTTTTGCCACCTTGACCAAGGATGAAGTTCTGGAAGCCGTCACTTACTGTTTGGCGACTTGGACATGCAGAAACGACCACCTGTTCAACGGCTCCGACCCAAATACTTTGCTTACTGCCTCAAGCTTGGCGAAATGGTTCTCTTTGCACTCGGCCCATAGAGCTATTCTTTCCACCCCTGCTGCCCCTGTTTCAAGGTCGAATATAAGATGGTGCCCGCCTCCGCAGGATGTTATGAAAATTAATGTCGATGCTGCGCTCTTGGGTAATTACACCACCAGTTTTGGGGTGGTTATAAGAAACTTTGAGGGCCGGTGTGCTTTCATGGCTGCTAAATCTGTTCTGGGAGTTTGGGATATCCACACAGCTGAGTGCTATGCTTTGCTCTTTGGGGTTTCTATAGCTAAAAGACAGGGTCTATCTAGAGTTATCTTTGAATCTGATGCCGCAAATGTCATCCACCAAATATCAAGCAGCGCTAGGGGACCGAGTCCACAAATGTAAATCCTGAAGCAGGTCGATGTTGCGGCAAAGTTTTTCAGATCAGTCAGCTTCTCCTACATGCCTAGAGAAGGGAATAGAGCTGCTCATCATGTAGCTAACCTTGGTTTAGGTGTAATATCAGACTGTTTCTGGTCTGAAGGCTTCCCCAGTTCATGTAATGACATCCTCGATTTGGATATTGAAATATAAGTATCATCTTTTCAAAAAAAATGTACATGGAACTCTAAATTAAGCCAATTATGCATAAAGATCATCTTTTTAGATCTAATTCTACTTTTATTAACAATAGGTTAATATTTTCTCAAAACATTCAAAGAATATCATTAGATCCAACTATCATAAAATCTAAGGGTTTTTCATTAACTAAACCATTAAAGATGATAACTTAATACCCTTTTGGAATTGTAAACGAAATTAGGATTCAAGTATATTTTTAGTTCATTCTTTGCATCTTATTGAGCAAGATCCATAGATTATTTATTGTCATCTGACTTACCAATAATTAGTTATCAATTTCGCAAAAATAACTCACCTTTCTGCCCATCGCTGGCTGCCATGTCTGCAACCAGCTTCATTTCCCTTTTCCATGTGTATAATTCATAGCCAATCACGTGTGGCCCTCTCATCGGCTCGCTCCAGTGGGGTCGAGGTCTTAAACATAGCCAGAAGATAGTTTCGCCCTTTCTTTCCTTCACAAATGCCAGGGGCAAGGAGGTCATTTACACCTATTGCATCTTCAACCTCACGATCCCTATCTTCCATAAGCAAAGCCCATCCATGGTCAACTGGACCTTTGACTTCGTGCCCTCATCCTCCAAAGTGCAAGGTGATGACACGTCCACCTTCTCCAGACTCTAGAGGCATACCATCAGAAAAACTTCCTTGACCAATAGGGTAGATCAAGAAAACTGCAGTAGCAGCCGCAACAGGAGCTGAATATGCAACAACGATCCAAGGATGCATACCCAAACGAAAACTAAGTTCCCACTCACGGGGCGAGGAGAGCACTTTCCGGTGAGGTGGCTAGACCAGGGCAGGGTTGAAGACCAGTGTTCAAGGTGAAATCATTCACAGGGTCGTGATCGCTAAGAGCAATAGGGCATCTCAGAGGCGATTGTGTCCCTATTTCAGGATCAATGACCCTCTTTTATAGGGGGAGTTCTCTTAACGTAGCCCTAGTACAAAGGAGATTTGGGAGAAGCTTCTAGGGCCTCCCAACCCACCCCAAACCTAGGTCAGTTGGGTGTGAAATTCTCTCCCAAAGTTGGTGAGGTTGTTTCTAAAATGATAAATGAATCGAGTTGTGAGAGAATCAGAGAAAACCAAACATCTCTTGTTTCCCAATACTACCTTAGGTAGAAGATGACCCAGTCACCCTTGGATCTTAATCCAACGACTTTCATTCCACACGCCTGATTTAAATCCAGAATTAATTATCAATTTAATTGGGAAAATGAGTGTGGCATCATCGGTTATCCCTCTCACTTTAGGAAACCCTAAAAAAATCATAACTCTCAAACCACGTGTCCAATTAATACAAAAATTTAAGGGAAAGTCCATAATAGCTTGAACTACTTGTGTGTCAAGTTTGAGACTCAAATACAAAATTATGAGAGACTTTTCTTTAGATGCAAGTTATTACTTAAAAGGCATATTTTATACATATTTTCTCTCTTATTCTTTTATTCCCTTTATTTGGATTCCTTTTTACCATTAGAAACCATGTGGACTTGAAATATCATCCATGATGATTCCATTATCCATATTTCTACATCTTTCTTATAATTTCATCATTGTCTTATATTTCCTTCTTAATAACGTAGTATTTGATTTCCACTTTTTCTTTTAACCATATTGGACTCATTAACTTATTATGATCCACAAAAATACATTCACAAATGGAAATATTGCAAAGCGAATCCATTCAATACATATAATTCAAACAATTCCCATAATCATACCTTTATTGGGGAAATTGCATTTCCAACCATATGAGCCCAAAAATTGGGGTTGTAACATCCTTCCCCTCTTATAGGAATTTTGCCCTCAAAATTCCACCAAACATACAAACAATCATGATAAGACTTTCCCATGTCCATAATTGGCTCCCATGTGGCTTCATCCTCTCCATGGTGCTTCCAAAGAACCTTTATCATCTTATATTCTTACATTTGAGGTCTTTCACCTTGGTATCTATTATCCTCACAGGTGACTCAGGATATTTCAACCTCCCTCGGGAGCTCATTAGGTTCATTGCTCAACACATGGCTCGGGTACATCACATAGTGCTCTAGATCAAACATATGGAACACATCATACATCATATTATCCTGAGGGGTAAGGCTAAACATAAGTAACTCCACCAATCCATCTCAAATGGACCAATGTAATGGGGACTCAGCTTTCTCAGCTATAGCTCAGAGGGGCCGATTTTTCATAACACATGTTCACCCATAGTGAACTGCATGCTAGTCTGTTTCGCATCGGCTAACGATTCCTGTTGATCCTGGGCTATCTCAACCATTTCTCGATCGAAGTGTCTTCATCTGCATACATTGTGGTCTCTCTGACCTTCGCAAGGTCCTCTTCATCGACATCATCCAAGTGAAGTGGTGATTAACACATCCTCCCTTACAGAGCTTCATACATCCTGATATTGTCTATGGTGGCTATCATAACAAGCAAACTCTATTAGCGGCAGGAACTGCTCTCATGTATCACCCTGAATGAGCACACATGCTCTCATCAGACCTTGTAGAGTCTGGCTCATTATCTCTTGACTGTCCACCAGTCAGGGGTGATATGATGTACTCAACTTCAATCTAGCATTGAGTTCTTCTTACACCTACTCCCACCACATGGAAGTGAACTTGAGGTTATGCTCAAGATATTGAACTCAGATCATGGTGTAGTTTGAACTATCTCTCTTTCATATATATATTTCAACCAAAAATATCATATTGACAGTGCTCTCTCTCTTAGGTAAGGGATTAGGTCAACCTGGTAAGGCGATCTATCATAACCCATATTGCAAAATGACCTCTCTTAGTTCAGGGGAGACCCACCACACTGTCTATGGTGATCTACTCCCATTCTCTCTCAGGGACTACTCATTATCAGTAGCAACTTACTAGGTTACTGGTGTTTGGCCTTCACCCTCATGTATAGCAATTGGGCACATGCAACACTATATCCTTCTTTATCCTAGGTCTTCAAGGTATCACTAAAATCCTTAACCATCTTGGTAGTACCATGATGTACGACGTACTTAAAATCATGAGTTCTTGTATGTCATGATTCCTCAAGGTTGAATCCTCAGAAACCCTAAAACACTCTAGTGGGTTTCACCACCTTCTTTTCCTAAGAGGTGTATCTGAGGTTCTTACAATAGTCATTCTATCTCATCAAGCTCTGGGCTAGCTAACTGGTTAGCCACCAACTTGACCAGCGGGTCTGGTTGTATCTAGATGTTAGCCACATAGGTCTAGCCTTCTAACGATCACATGGTTCACCTAGAAACCTCTTTCAGCTCTTGCTTTCAGCTAGATAAGGCAACTGTACACCTGAGTTGTATCTAGGCAAAGAGTATCAGTTACCACATCAATTTCCTTATGTGCTAGGTGATGGTGTAAACCTAAACATTCATATACTCCACTCATCACCCTCATCTCAGGTTTAAGTCTAACTAGGTCAAGAACACTTTGAGCTCATCATCTCGATTACCATCTCCAAGATGCAACTCTTCGGATCTAAATTTTTCTTGACAAGAATGTCCTCATATGATGATCACCTTTGTTCTCTTTGTGTTTCCAAACCACATATCCAACGTACTCTCAAAAGGTGTGGTACTTCCTCTATCCTCAAACATAGTAGAAGGGTTTCAACTCATATCATCTTTATCCTTAGTATGGCATTCATTTGGTCCTGTCTCTCAAACCCATAAGAAGATGAAATAAGCATTTGGTTGCAGTCCAAATACAAAGTTCAACTTGTTCTAAGAGTAGAGATGGTGCATCACACATCACCATCACACTTTCCGATCTAAGTTGAAACGTACATCACATGTCTCCACACCATGAACATCTCCATTATGGGTCTACACCCATGGGAAGATTGTTCTCATCACCTCTAGATCTTAACATATCTATTACATACAATCCTTAATCATTACCTCAAGGTCTCTAGGGTGCCAACACTTTTGGAGTGATCTAACCCTTATGCATATAGGGAGTGCCTCTCACATTTACCCCTTAGGGCCCATGAACTCATGAAGGTGGCCATCATCATAACCCATGAGCCTCAGGCATAGGTAGTTGTTACCTCTCAGCCCTATGGTCTTGTGCATTTAGAGAACAGACAACTCCAACTCCCATCAGTCTTATCCCTTCTTGACCTTGGTATTGACTTAGGATTCCCTCATAGCACATATCAAACCTGAATCTTCGCTCAAATCTTCATCATCTCTCTAGGCACTCATGGTAAAACTTATATTCCTTCATGGGAATTATGGAGACCTACCTATCTTGATCTGGCCCATACAGGTTACCTCTATGGTAACGTATCCTCATGCCTCTTAGAGATGGTCACACATGGGTCTATAGATTCATGGTCATACTATATGCTCTCCAGTTAGCTCATCAAGCTTCTATGAAAGACCTCTTTAAGTTACCTCAAACTTAAACATAAGTTGGTACTCATCCTACATGAAGGGTCCCTTCCCAGGATGGGAGAAAACTATCTCTTGATAGTAACAAAGGTCACAAACGTTCTCAATTCTAGGGTTTACATCATCACATGCATACTTAGCCCTACCATGTTACTTATACACATAACCAGTCAGAAGACAACCTATGAAGCCATTATGAATTCCTTGGTATATCATACTCATTCCTTATTCCTTGATGTTGGCCAATCTCATACATATGTCACTAATATGAGTGAGGGGTTCATCAAACAAACAACTCTGTTCAAGTGGGGTTTTCTTTTTGCTCCATACATGAGGGGGTGACATACTCAGTTCCTTAGGAACTCAAATATCCTCATGAGATTAGGTGCACCAGGTACTACTACCTCCCCCTTTTGGCCTAGGAACCCCAGGTTTGCCACTTAAGCATCATCTGTCTAACTGCATGCTCAGATGTTCAACCATGAACCAAACCTATACAAGATATGGCACATACTTCCTACCACACTTCCACGTGAACAACCCTGAGAGTCCTACATCCGGACAACCAATTTGATGTGAGTCCACACCTCTTTAGGGTCTTTGAAACTCTCTCCTACCCCTAAAAGGTACGTTCTTACATCATCTGTACATTTTTTCAGGAAGCCTCTTTCTCTATTCGAGGATTTGGTTCCTCTAAAGGCATCCAAGGTACTATGAGCCTCAAAAGACTATGTATGAGGAAACCTCATATATCTACTCAGGGTCATCTATTCTAGGCCATATAATACCCAACTTCTCATTATATCTCGAAGTCAAGGTCTTCAACCTTCTTCATCACATCCTGCTCTCTCTCTCTCTCTCTAGAGCTAACCCTACAACTGGTCCTATCACTCGAGGTTCTTTCACCAAAGATGGGTCAATCTCATAAGGGTATATGTCTATCCATACTTGGGTGAAGCATACTATCAAAACTTATATCTGGTCAAGATCATCCAAAGCTCTTTGCATGCCCATCTCATAAACTATTAGGCATAACCTATCTGGCTTAGGTCTAAAACCTACTGCCAGCCTTGATACCACTCTCTTCTATGTAGGTCGATACCACTTTTCTATTCATATATGCTCGTTAGGGTTCCTATATGGTCACCATCAACCCTCTCAATGAGGGAATTATCCCTCACCCTAACAGGTATGACCCACCCAAGGTCGGTTCGCCACAAGGCACTAGAGGTCAAACGACTACTCAAAGTCTATGTTTCTCATGGATACTCAAAGACTCATGTAAATCATGCATGTTAAACCCACATATGTGCATGCACATGCAACTGAGGTATACAAATCATCGTGTCTTCTCTTTCTCTAACTATCACTTAGGGTTAGGGTTAGCATCATCCTCAGAGGATGTGTTACGTCTCCTCCTCTCACTACTACAGAACACGCCTTTGGCGTCGGTTGTTTAACCCCCTTTGACGACGGTTTTCAAGTGACGCCTATGTGAGCGCCGCTAAAGGTCGAACTCTTCGGCGTCTGTTTTCTAACCGACACCTATATGATCTATTGGCATCAGTTATATATAGTTGGCCGACGTCTATAGGGTTCGCGCCACAAAAAAGGGCAACACCTAGGACACTTTCTGCGTCAGTTAGCAACTGAACAACCGACACCTATATGGTCTATAGGCATCGGTTTTATACGAATAAGTGACGCCTTTTCCACCACGGCCATGCTGTTGGGTTGTTTGTCATATTAGACGTCAGTTTTTATCCAATAACCGACGATGTAGGCCTTTGATGATAGTGTTCTATAAATAACCGATGCCTATATTTTAATTTCTTTTTCTTATCAGTTTATAGGCCTACTGTGGCTGGTCATCAGGATGAGAACCTGCAGTTCAGTTTTCTGAACTGCAGCTTTACGACATCCATCGATATCAACCTACAAACAGGCCACAAACCTACAAAATCAAAAAATATTTTTTCACACAAGTAGATACATTCAGACATCAATTCAATTCTCACATTCACACATGTAGAAATATTCAAATACATGTAGAAACATTCAGAAATATTCATTTACAAAATATCATTCAGCATCGCTATCAGCATCCCAATTATATCTTACAATCGCCACTGCTTGTATGGCTTTTGCCCATTCTTCTCTTACTTCATTTAATGCTTCCATCGTATATGGAGCATGTACATTTTTAAGCATTTACCTATAGTGTGGTCAGTTTTAAACACCTGCAAAGAGAATGATGTATATATAAGTAATAATATAAAAATAAGATTGATATATTTCATACTAACTAATGAGACTATATATAATACCTCATGTATGGTATTAATATCCAATGCGGCATGTCGGATAATCATCTGCATAAATCG
Organism: Alisma plantago-aquatica; assembly: GCA_963693085.1. Classification (NCBI taxonomy): domain Eukaryota; kingdom Viridiplantae; phylum Streptophyta; class Magnoliopsida; order Alismatales; family Alismataceae; genus Alisma; species Alisma plantago-aquatica. Next base: position 153,236,441 of record OY856414.1, on the reverse strand, counting down.
CATCACATAGTATGCTCATGCCCAGCCGTTGTCTTGTGTAGCGCACTATAAATTGAAACATACAAAATATTAAAAAATACAACTAAGCATAGTTCACATAAATAATATATACATTGGAGTCAGGAACTTACTTTTATGTTCTCCCAAATTATTGGCTCGTTCTTTCTCCTTGGGACATTTCCTCCAGCATTTTTGAATGCATCTAACCCCTACATGTTAATGTAACACAGTAAATTGCATAACTAAATAGTAATGTAATCTAAACCCCCAGAATAATGGCATTCTCATTATGTGTCCAATTTTAGTGTTCAATGTACTTCCCGTAGGATCTAGATAATAAACAGTGAACGTCCCGGGGACAATAACTAGTAACTCCCAATGTATACCGCTATAGGTAAAAAAGTTAAAAATTAATAACTCAAAATGTACAATAAAAATGGAATTTTCTTAAGTCCAAATTATAAATAAAGTAAACTTACTTGACATTGAATGGAGCTATTATTATCGTCTTCTTTTACTGATCGAAAATTGTAAAAGCATCTATAAAGTATTGTTGAACACTATCAGGGTCTTTAGCTACCATACTAATCAATGATGGAATCAAAAATCCCACATGATCAAATGCAAATTGTTTGCATTGATCTTCGACTAAGTAGCTACAAAACATGTATTACGTATGCATTAATATATAAGAAAGCAGATCACCGGATCTTACACAAGGTATATGGATGTATAAACAAGATCTCACCTTATCCATGTCTCTATCATTGATGTATTCAACCAATCATACATAAACAACTCAATAATATCTTGTATAAATAAAGAGCTATCGTATGATTGACCTGCATAATCTTCTTCTAAAGAAACAATTATAGGGCAATGTATATTATGTGCCCATAGCCAACATGCCATTCCCCTACAAGCAGGACCTAACAGCTATTATAGGTCAGTTGGAACCCAACTTGGTAATGCAGGAAGTGGAGGTGGAGGACTAGGTGCTCCGGGTGTCTTCTTTTTAACTTGTATATATAATTTCAGATCAATTGTCCTCATATATACACATTAACAATCTAAATTAATGTAAAATTATCTGACAATTTTAGTAGTGTAGATGACATCTGCTTTGGGCCACAATATCACCCCGCCTTCTGCCTCAGCAAGTGTATCAATATCCGGGTGGGGATATGGCAACGTAGCTTCCCTCCAATCGGGTAACACACGTATTGGGCTCACACAAACGTAGCCCTCTGGCATTGGAGTCCCGTGAAACATTGCCCCAGTAAGGGACGGGTAAGCATGTGCCTCTGCAACAACATAGTCTTGCATTCTTAAGCGGCATGGCTTCAATGCCTACAAATTTACATAAAGAATATTATACATATATACATATAATCTTGAAAACATATCATCTTGAAAAGACTAGCTACAATTTCATAAAAAATACTTACAACAGACGTGTTAGGTGGTGGGTCTACAGGATTACTTGTAGTTTGTACATCAGGAGAAGAGTGGGTCGCCATAGGCTGATTGGAAGCCTGAGATGCCTGCCACCGCATCAATTCTTCCTTGACCTTCTTAGCAACTATATCATTGACCTTCTTGGTAACTATATCCTCCACTCTCTTATTCTCCTATACATGGATAAAAGAAACATTAGCTTCTTATTATTGAATTCCCTTTTGTAGTAACATTCTTAAAAAAGAATAGGTTACCTCTTCTTGTGAAAGTCCTGCTCTGGGTTTGCGCTGGGATGGCCCAAAGAATGCTTTGATGCCCACACCAGCACATGCACCCCTAACACGTCCAGTATGCTCTGGGTTACCCATAGCAACTATCAATTCATCCCTTGTGCCATGAGGGATGAACATGCCTTGTTTCCTCTGCTTGTGCAGCTCCCGCTAATCACCATCAACAGAAATTGGTAAGTTAACACCACAATAATCAATATTCAAACGATTGCTCTAAGAGTTGTATTTTACCATTTTCGCAGCCACCTCAGCAGTTACAGGCTTCTTTATTTCACCCTTCTTGTTTTTCCTCCCAGCTATCCAGATATCATGGCGAGGCATGGGTGTGGCAGACTCCTGAGTAGCAGCAGACTGGCCAAGTGCTATGTTGGCTGCTCAATGTCCCGTACGGATTCATCCCATCTGTACAAAGCCCAAGTCTTAGATTCCTATCTTCTTCACCACATTTGGGGTACAATAGATCAATCTTCTTCCACTTTGGGGAATCAAACGCATGTCGTAGGATCCCATCATTATTTTTCTTAACATCTGCATGCCACCTCAAATTCTTCGCATCTTTTGGATTTGCAAACAAGCGTTGAAACTGTGATATTATAGGTAGATACCACAACACCTTGGCAGGAGAACCAGTTTTGGACTCCCCCGAAGTCGTCAATTTATACCATGACACACCACATTTTGGACAATCTTTCAAATCTACATATTCCTTTTGAAATAATACACAATAATTTGGGCATGCATGTATCTTCTTGGCCTCCATTCCCATTGGGCACAACATTTTCTTTACCCGGTATGTTGAGATTGGCAGCTCGTTTCCTTCAGGAAGCATTTCTTTCAACAAAGTCAACAATGAAGTGAAGCTTTTGTCGCTCCATCTATTGTTAGCTTTCAACTTATACAATCTCAACACAGTGCTAAGCTTCGTAAACTTAGCACAGCCTGTGTATAACGATATCTCAACATCATGCACAATGTTTCTAAAGATAGGAGGTGGATCGGTGTGCTCTACCCTACAACTATCCAGCATCGCATTAATGATGTCTACTGGAACTGGTTCGTTCACATCTACGTCATCAGAGGCAATTTCTTCTTCCACCCAAGCACTGCTATCGACATCTACTGGTTTTGAGTTTGAAATCTCTCCATGCCAGTGCCATTCTGTATAGCCTTGTACAATCCCGTTGCACATAACATGACTTTTGATTTCCTCACCAGTGCTGACTTTGAAGATGTTACTACAATGCCTACATGGACAGTAGAACCTATCTGTAGGTTTTTTCCTATGTTCCTCAACAAATCTAATAAACTGATCAAGACCAGATATAAACTCTGGGGTGCAGCGATTGCGAATGGACATCCATGATCTATCCATTCTATGATCAAAGAGAAAACAAGTATATATTAGGACAAGATTAGGGTATACACTTACATCCTATCCAAGATTTACTCCTATTATCTACAATTAAGCCGGACTCCATACAAACAATATATAATTTAGTGAGATTAGGTGTTCAAGAATAGTCCCATACCGGGGACTATCCAAGATTTACTCCTTTTCTAGGCCAACAAACACATGCGATGTCATTCTTATATATAATAAATGTGTACCACCTATCCCATCCTTGAACACCTAATCTCACTAGTAAGTGTATAATGTGTATTCGGTTTTCAAGAAAATTTTGGCAACATTTCCCCGCTGTTCTCTAAGTACATATGTACTTAGAGAACAAACGAGGAAATGCTACCGAAATTTTCTCGAAAACCCAATACACATTATACACTTACATCCTAAGTGAGATTAGGTGTTCAAGAACAGTCCCAAACTGGGGACTATCCAATATTTACTCCTAATGAGTAAATCTTGGACGGGTTTCTAGGCCAACAAACACAATAATAGATATGTAAATCATATCATTAAGAGCATGGTTTCATGTTAGGTCATCATAGGTCATAATAATCCACTAGAATGAGCAAAAAATGTCTCATGGTGTTAAAATAGCATAAGAGTATTAGATCTTGATTCAAGAGTGTACAAGTAGCAATGTTGATTAAGTCTATGTGATTAAAGATCAAGCAGTGTAATAAAACAAGGTTTACCCCTGTTTGAGCCTAGTCGGGCATCAGTAGGGAGAGAGGGTGAGACGGAGGGTAGGCGAGTAGGCATGCAAGTAGGCAGGTGAGTAGGCGACGGGCAGGGAGATGACAGGAAACAATAGATGATCAATTAGTTCCTGAAACAATACATAAATAAATACAAATCAGTACATAAATAAACAAAAATTGATATCCTGATTGAATCACATCTATATAGGCATCCAATACCATCATATCAGACATCGAACAAAATAAGTTAAATTTTAACCATCTTTAAAACAAAATAAAGTTATTATTTGCTATAGATATCCAATACGGTTTAACATTTGCAATGTTGATCTATACAGATCCTCCTAAAGATAAAACCCAGGAAACCCATCAATGTTGATTTGATAAAAGAATTTTATAGAAAAAAAGGTTAATGAACAAAGGCTCTAACTAGTTCCTTCTTTTACAATTGAAAGTAGGCGTTCAAAATTTCTAGCTACTAGTAAATAAATAAAGCTACTAGTAATAGTTATAGGTAATCAATTCCTTAGATGTTGAAATTCCATTACTATCCATCTATGTGTGCAGGGACATATCCAAGGTTGGTATATATAAGAAAAGACTAAAATTATGACTGTTATATCAATTTGTGATTCTGTGACTAGACATCTAATTAAGAACAAACAATAAGACTAAGTTAATTTAGCTCAATTAAATGGAACAGAGTTAAAGGAAAAATTGTAAAATGATTTTCGTTGGTTGTAGCAAGGTCTGTTGATTTCTGTATTGTTTAATCACATATGCAATTACCATATAAAGATGTTTGAATGAATCTAAACTAATTAATTTGATTAGAAGCTGAAAATAGCTGGCCATTAGAATGATTGGACTCAATAATTATAGAAGGTATGCAATACAAATCAGTACAGGCATCGCCCAGGCATCCCAGAGGCCTAACTAGGTTGGGCGCCTGGGTTTGGGACCCTAGGTGAACGCCTGGCCGCCTAGGCACGCCTGGGTGCCGCCTGGGTAGGTCGGATGGTACCTGGGCAAGCGAGCAGGGCGAGGTCGAGGCGAGGTGAGGTCGAGCAGGTCGAGCAGGTGGGCGGCGGCGACACCGACGAGCTCCAGGACCGCCGGCGCAAGGCAGGTAGGTAGCCGCAGGGCAGGCAGGCGGCGGCGACACCGGAAAGCAGGGAGCGGTGGCGGCGTAGAAGGAGCAGAAAGTGGAGGCGGAGCGGCGGCGGCGCACAAGCAGTAGCAGCGGAGGGTGGTGCACAAGCACAAGTAGCAGCAGTAGAGGGTCGGGCGGCAACAGCAGTGGGGGAGATTCTTGCAATGAAATAGAAGAAAGGGGAACAGTCGGGTGATCGTGGGATATTAAGTTCATAAATGGCGTCGGTTGTTTACAAAACCGACACCTATACCTCTTCAGCGTCAGTGGATCGTAAAAACCGACGTCCAATTGGTCAATATTTGCCCGAAATTATTTGGCGGGAACCACTATCAGCGTCGGTTATCGATGGATAACCGACGCTGAATGTGACACTTTTCACGCAAATTCTCATCATACATAGGCGTCGGTTTCTATCTAAATAACCGACGTTGTATGTGACACTTTTTCTTTTCGCTCAAAAATGGGATTTCGCGGGTGATTTTAGGCGTAGGTCTAGCCGACGCTGAATAGAAAGCGGTACCCGTGTCTGGATGGTCTTTGAATATAGACGTCGGACTTACTAAATAGCCGACATGGAATGTTATAGGTGTCGGTGTATGTAAATAACCGACGCCCAGAAAAGCGACACTGAATGTTGTTTCTATAGTAGTGTCTTCCTGGAGACTTCTTGCTCTAAGGCTAACTCTCTCTCCTTAACCTCCTACAAGAAGGTTTAACCTCAGAGCTCTCCTGAGGGCATGACAACACATGCCATCAACCTTAAGCATGTAACTAATCCTTAGTTTGTGCTTAAACTATTAAAACTTATGTCCATGACATCTTGTATACATGTTTTTCATTATTTGGTGGGGGATTCCTTAATCCATATTAATCTTATCCCAAACACAAGAAGGGTGTGGAGAGAGAGAAACCCTAAGCTCTTAGAATCCTATATGAATTAGGGTTGAGAAGGTAAGAAGACAGATGAGAGAAGACCTAGAGGTATCTTATTTCAAGTTAGATCCTATGATTTTGGCTAGGCAGACACAAAATATCTGGGAGTCCTCCTAGACCAACTAGTGGGGTATAGGAAAATCTTGCCAGCCCCCTGATTGTGATCCTTTTCTAGACACCTACATCATTGGAAAATCCTCTAATAACTCCCTTGGGTTCTAAAGAGTTTGTAAAATTTAATAATTATTAGAGATTAAATGGAAAACCATCACTCTGATACCAATTTTAATGACCTCGCTTCTCGATAACACCCAATTAAGGGAGACCAAGAAGTCAGAGGCGTTATCCCAAAATAGGATCAGTGGTTTTGCAAATAATAAAAACTAATTAATAAATTCTACTAAAGACTAAACTGAAAACTGGAATAAAAAATTTCTTTTAATATACCTTCAAAATTAGGTAACTGGGACTTCTAACCAAAGTAGGATTCTATCTACCTAAATCCTCCTTTATTAGTTTAACTTTAATATGCACAAGTGCCACTTTACTATTTGTCTAATATCAGATATTACCTGAAACGCCAGCAAACAAAATGACAATCAGTATAACGAATTATACTGATATGTGGGGGAACCAATAATCTTGCATTTAATTGTAACAACATATTGCAAGCAATTATGATTTAACAAAACAAACTTTACATTTTAAACATGACTACTCAATCCTTACATATCCTAGCCTATGTGTTGTCACTGCATTGGACATGGATACTACCTCTCATATGGTAGATCTCAACTAACCCCCATGATCCTACATTACAAGTAGATCAACACATAGGGTTGTGGAGTTGTATGGTCCTACCCAAGGGTAGACCAACACATCGACTCATGATAACCTAATGATCCTACCTCATGGGTAGACCATGTACTAGGTCATCTATCTCATCATCATCAGAGCTATAGTGGAGGACCAAGATCTGAGATTATCATGTACATATAATTATGGTGATAGTCATAGTCACTTTATAGTTGCATGAAATAAATGTCAACCAATCAATTAATTTCAAGCAACCTGTAAAACCACGAGAATCACCGTGAAACTAAAGCAATTTAACCATAAGTGTAACCACATACCTATTTTGGAGATCTCAAAAAAAGCAATATATCAAAATCTAAGTAGATGTCCAATCAAGCAATCCGGTCAATCAATCAAGAAAACATTAATCCTAAAAACATGTATAACACCTAGTTGTTACCATCTCATCCCAAAAAACTCTTTATTGATTTAGGATACCTTTCTAGGTTTTCTAAGTCTCATTAGGATGCATTAGAGTTCCTTAGAACAATTTCTCAAACTTTATCATTTTTAGGTCAACAAACCCTAAAATAGCTTTTCTACTCATAAAAACCTGAATTGCTCAAACTATCCACATTAAGGATCTTTTATACTCAAATTAGATTAGGATCATCATATCTCTATTTTATTCATGGATTTTCACAATTAAAACCATTAAAAGTCATAATCACGTAAATTATGGTTTCTAAGCCCATTAATGCATATTCATGTACATGGAACCCTAAATTAAGCCAATTATGCATAAAGATCATCCTTTTAGATATAATTCTTCCTTTTATTAACAAAAGGTTAATATTTTCTCAAAACATTCAAATAATATCATTAGATCCAACTATCATCAAATCTAATAGTTTTTCATTAACTAAACCATTAAAGATGATAACTTTATACCCTTTTGGAATTGCAAGAGAAATTAGGATTCAATTAGTTTTTTAGTGCATTATTTGCATTTTTTTTTATCAAGATCCATATATTATTTATTATCATCTGAGTTATCAATAATTAGTTATCAATTTTGCAAAAATAACTCACCTTTCAAACAATCGTTGGCAGCCACATTAGCAACCAACTTCATTTCTCTTTTCGATGTGTATAATTCATAGCCAATCACATGTGGCCTTCTCAACGGCTTGCTCTAGCGGGGTTGGGGTCTTAACCATAGCTAGAAGAAGGTTTCACCCTTTCTTTCCTTCACAAATGCCGAGGGCAAGGTGGTCTTTTCCACCTATTGCATCTTCAACCTCGCGATCTCTGTCTTCCGTGAGCAAAGCCTAGCATTGGTCAACTGGACCATTGACTTCATTCTCTTGTCTTCCAAACCACAAGGTGACGTCATGCCCACCTTCTCCAGACTCTGGCGGATTTGCACGTACTCCCAATTCTTCCGGCGGTGCACTAGAATATCGGGGTGAGGAGAGTGCTTTCCGGCTAGGTGGCTAGACCAGGGCAGGGGTGAAGACCAGTGTTCAAGGAAAAATTGTTCATAGGGTCGTGATTGCAAAGAGCAATAGGGAATCTCAAAGGTGATTGTGTCCCTATTCTGAGATCAATGACCCTCTTTTATAGGGGGAGTTCTCCTAACGTAGCCCCACTATAAAGAGGATTTGGGCGAAGATTTTAGGGCTTCCCAAACCACCCCAAACCTAGGTTGGCTGGGTGCAAAATTCTCTCTTGAATCCGGTGAGGTTGTTTTTAAAACGATTCACGAACCGGGTTGTAAGAGAATCCGAGAAAACCGAACACCTCTTGTTTCCCAATCCTACCCGAGGTAGAAGATGACCCAGGCCCCCTTGGATCATAATCCAACAGCTTCCGTTCCGCACGCCTGATTTAAATCCAGAATTAAATATCATTTTAATCAGGAAAATGAGTGTGACATCATCGGTTATCCCTCTCACTTTAGGAAACCCTAGAAAAATCATAACTCTCAAACAACACATCCAATTCATACCAAATTTTAAGGGAAAGTCCATAATGGATCAAGCTACTTGTGTGTCATGTTTGAAACTCGAATACAAAAGTATGAAAGAATTTTCTTCATATGCAAGTTATTACTTAACAGGCATATTTTGTACATATTTTCTCTCTTTTATTCTTTTATTCCCTTTAATTTGATTCCTTTTTACCATTACAAACCATGTGGACTTGAAATCTCATCCATGATGATTCCATTCTCCATATTTCCACATATTTCTTATAATTTCATCATTATCTCATATTTCCTTCTTAATAAAGCAGTATTTGATTTCCTCTTTTTCTTTTAACCAAATTGGACTCATTAACTTATTATGATCCACGAAAATACATTCAAAAAAGGAAATATTGCAAAGGAAATCCATTCAATACATATAATTCATACAATTCCCATAATCATACCTTTATTGGGGAAATTGTATTTCCAACCATATGAACCCAAAAATTGTGGTTGTAACATCCTTCCCCTCTTATAGGAATTTTGCCCTCAAAATTCCACCAAACATACAAACAATCAAGATAAGACTGTCTCATGTCCATAATTGGCTCCCATGTGGCTTCATCCTCTCCATGGTGCTTCCAAAGAACCTTTATCATCTTATATTCTTACATTTGAGTTCTTTCACCTTGGTATCTAGAATCCTCACAGGTGACTCATGATATTTCAACCTCCCTCGAGTGCTCATTAGGTTCATTTCTCAACACATGAATCGGGTACATCACATAGTGCTCTAGATCAGACATATGGAACACATCATACATCATATTATCCTGAGGGGTAAGGCTAAACATAAGTAACTCCACCAATCCATCTCAAATGGACCCATGTATCGAGGACTCAGCTTTCTCAGCTATAGCTCAGAGGGGTCATGCTTTCATAACACATGTTTACCCATAGTAAACTGCATGCCAGTCTAATTTGCATCGGCTCATGACTCTTGTCGATCCTGGGCTTTCTCAGCGTGACTCAGGATATGTCAACCTCCCTACGAAGTTCAACAGGTTCAATGCTCATCACATGGCTTGGATCCTTCACATAGCACTTTAGATAGGACACACGGAACACATCATGCATCATATTGTATTGAGGGGGTAAGGCTAATGATAAGCAGCTTCACCAATCTATTCTAGAATCTCAAACAGATCACAAATCTGTGACTCAAATTTCCTCTATTCTTAGCTATAGCTCGGAGGGGTCAGATTTTTAGAAACACATGTTCAGCCACAGTGAAGTGCAAGTCAGTCTGCTTTGCATCCGCATACGACTTCTGTCAATCATGGGCTCTCTTCATCCTTTGCTTTATCAAAGCGACTTTATCAACACACAACTACAATTCCTTTGACCTTAATAAGGTCCTTTCACTGACATCATCCCAGTGAAGTGGTGACCAACACGGCCTCCCATAAAGTGATTTGTGCGGAGGCATCCTGATACTGGCTTGGAAACTATTATCATAAGCAAACATAGATAAGAGTCGATACTTCTCCCAAGATCCACCCTAATTGATAACACTTGCTCTCAACAAATCCTCTAAGGTATGAATCATCCTTTCTTATTGACCATCAATCTGAGGGCAATAAATCATATTAATTTTCAATCTTATATCGAGTTCTTCATGCTCTTACATCCATAACTCCAAAGTGAAATTAGGATCACGATATGAAATAATTGAAATCATAATACTATACAGATGAACTATTCCTGTAACATATAGTTCAACTAGGTATGTGACCTTAGGAGTGATCTTTAAGGCAAGGAAAAGTACTAATTTAGTTAGGTGGCTCACCACAACCCATATTGCATCATGACCTCTCTTTGTCTTGGTGAGACCTACCATAAAATCCATAGTGTTATAGTCTCATTTCTTATTAGGAATCTCAAGTGGTTGTAGTAACCCACCAGGTTGCTGGTGTTTAGCCTTCACTATCGAGCATGGAAGACAACTGGTTACCTATGCTTCTATGTCTCTCTTCATTCCAGGATACTAGAAATATCATTTTAAGTCTTGAAGCATCTTCATGGTGCCAGGGTGTACATGTATACTTGGAACCATGAGTAGCTTTCAAGATATGAGTCTTTAAGGGGAAATCCTTGACATCTCAAAAATAACTTTTATATTGGATTCCATCATTACCACCCATCAAGGTATGTGTCTGAGGATCCTCCATCAAATCCCTACATCTCAACTAACTCTAGATGATCTAGCTGGGTTGTTAAGCTTGGTCAGCAAGTCAGACTTGATCTACCTTATTTGATACCTCAACTCTTGCATCCACTATTTTAATAACCAGATTCAAATTGTATACCTATAAAATTAAAATTCTACTTAATGATTATATCCTCACTTGAAATATTAATTTTTTGATTACCTTTCTCACCTCATCTTCCAAACTATTTATCCAATATTCCCTCCTAAGGCTGAGAGTCCTACATTCAAACAACCACTTGGATGCGAGCCCACACCTCATTAGGGTCTTTGGAACTCTCTCCTACCCCCAAAATGTAGGTTCTCACATCATTTGTACATTTGTTCATGAATCCTCTTTCTCAATTCTAGGATTTGGTTCCTCTAAAGGAATCCAAGGTACTATGAGCCTCAAAAGATCATGCATGAGGAAACCTCATATATCTACTCAGGGTCATCTATTCCAGGCCATATAATCCCTAACTTCTCATGATGTCTTAGAGTTAAGGTCTCCTACCTTCTTCATCAGGTCCCACACTCTCTCTCTCTAGAGATAACCCTACAACTGGTCCTATCCTTGGAGGTTCTTTCACCAAAGATGGGTCAAGCTCATAAGGGTATATGTCTATCCCTACTTGGGTGAAGCGTACTATCAAAACTTATATCTAGTCAAGATCATCCAAAGCTCTTTGCATGCCCATCTCATAAACTATTAGGCACAACCTATCTGTCTTAGGTCTAAAACCTACTACCAGCCTTGATACCACTCTCTTCAATGTAGGTAGATACCTATTTTCTGTTCATATATGCTCGTTAGGGTTCCAATACGGTCACCATCAACCCTCTCAATGAGGGAATTATCCCTCACTCTAACAGGTACGACCCACCCAAGGTCGGGTCACCACAAGACACTAGAGGTCAAACAACTACTCAAATTCTATGTTTCTCATGGATACTCAAAGCCTCACGTAAAGCATGCATGTCAAACCCACATACGTGCATGCACGGACAACAGAGGTATCCAACTCATCGTGTCTTCTCTTTCTCTAACTACCACTTAGGGTTAGGGTTAGCATCGTCCTCAGAGGATGTGTCAGGTCTCTTCCTCTTCCTAGAGGCTTCTTCCTCCAAATCTAACTCTCTCTCCTTATCCTCCTACAAGAAGGTCTAACCTCAGAGCTCTCATGAGGGCACGACAACACACGCCATGCAACCTTAAGCATGTAACTAATCCTTAGCTTGCACTTAAACTATTAAAATGCATGTCCATGCCATCTTGTTTACATGCTTTTCATTATTTGGCAGGGGATTCCTTAATCCATATTAATCTTATCCCAAACATAAGAGGGGTGTGGAGAGAGAGAAACCATAAGCTCTTAGAATTCTATATGAATTAGGGTTGAGAAGGGAATAAGGCATATGAGAGAAGACCTAGATGTATCTTATTTTGAGTTAGATCCTCAAATTTTGGCCAGGCAATCACAGAATATCTGGGAGTTCTTAGAGACCGACTAGCGGGGCAGAGGAAAATATTGCTAGCCCCCAGATTGTGTTCCTTTTCTAGACACCTCCATCATTGGAAAATTCTCTAATAACTCCCTTGGGTTCTAAAGAGTTTGTAAAATTTAATAATTATTAGAGATTAAATAGAAAACCATCGCTCTGATACCAATTGTAATGACTCCGCTTCCCGATAAGCCCCAATTAAGGGATACAAAGCAGTTAGAGGCATTATAGTTCCCAAACAACTCTTTATTGACTTGGAATACCTTTCTAGGGTTTCTAAGTCTCATTAGGATGCATTATAGTTCCTTAGATCAATTTCTCAAACTTTATCATTTTTAGGTCAACAAACCCTAAAATAGTTTTTCTACTCATAAAAACCCTAATTGCTCAAACTGTCAACATTAAGGATCTTTTATACTCAAATTGGACTAGGATAATCATATCTCTATTTTATTCATGTATTTTCATAATTTAAACCATTAAAAGTCATAATCACCTAAATTGGGGTTTCTAAGCCCATTAATACATATTCATGTACATGGAACCCTAAATTAAGACAATTATGCATAAAGATCATCTTTTTAGATCTAATTCTTCCTTTTATTAATAATAGGTTAATATTTTCCCAAAACATTCAAAGAATATCATTAGATCCAACTATCATCAAATATAAGGGTTTTTCATTAACTAAACCATTAAAGATGATAATTTTATACCCTTTTGGAATTGCAAGCACAATTAGGATTCAATTATATTTTTTGTGCATTCCTTGCATTTTTCTGCGCAAGATCCATATATTATTTATTGTCATATGAGTTAACAATAATTAGTTATCAATTTCGCAAAAATAACTCACCTTTCTGCCAATCGTTGGCCGCCACATCAGCAACCAGCTTCATTTCCCTTTTCCATGATATAATTCATAGCCAATCATGTCCGACCCTCTCAGCGGCTCGCTCCAGCGGGGTTGGGGTCTTAAACATAGCAGAAGATAGTTTTTCCCTTTCTTTCCTTCACAAATTCCGGGGGCAAGGAGGTCTTTTCCACCTATTGCATCTTCAACCTTGCAATCCCTTTCTTCCATGAGAAAAGCCCAACCATGGTCAACTGGACCATTGACTTTGTGCTCTCATCCTCCAAACCGCAAGGTGACGGCGTGTCCACCTTCTCCAAACTCTGACTGATTTTCCTATATTCCCAATTCTTCTGGGGGTGCACTAGACTGTCGGGGCGAGGAGAGCACTTTCTGAAAAGGTGGCTAGACCAGGGTAGGGGTGAAGACCAGTGTTCAAGGTGAAATTGTTCATAGGGTCATGATCACGAAGAGCAATAGGGCATCTCAGAGGTGATTGTATCCCTATTCTGGGATTGATGACCCTCTTTTATAGGGGGAGTTATCCTGACGTAGCCCCACTATGAAGAGGATTTGGGTGAAGTTGCTAGGGCTTCCCAAACCTAGGTTGGTTGGGTGTAAAATCCTCTCCCGAAGCTGGTGAGGTTGTTCCCAAAATGATACATGAACTGGGTTTTGAGAGAATTAGAGAAAATTGAACACCACTTGTTTCCTACTCCTACCTGAGCTAGAAGATGACCCTGGAACCCTTGGATCTTAATCCAACAGATTCCGTTTTGTGTGCCCTATCTAAATGCAAAAATAATTATGAATTCAATCAGGAAAATGAGCGTGACATCATCTGTTATCCCTCTCACTTTAGGAAACCCTCAAAAATTCATAACCCTCAAACCACATGTCCAATTAATACCAAATTTTAATGGAACGTCCATAATGGCTTTAACTACACATGTGTCAAGTTTGAGATTCAAATAACAAAGTATGAGAGACTTTTCTTCATATATAAGTTATTACTAAAAAGGCATATTTTATACGTATTTTCTCTCTCTTATTCTTTTATTCCCTTTAATTGGATTCCTTTTTACGATTAGAAACTGTGTAGGCTCAAAATATCATCCACGATGATTTCATTCTCCATATTTCCACATATTTCTTATAATTCCATCATTATCTCATATTTCCTTCTTAATAAAGTAGTATTTGATTTCCTCTTTTTCTTATAACCATATTGGACTCATTAACTTATTATGGTCCACGAAAATACATTCACAAAAGGAAATATTGCAAAGGGAATCTATTCAATACATATAATTCATACAATTCCCATAATCATACCTTTATTGGGGAAATTGCATTTCCAATCATATTAACCCAAAAATTGGGGTTGTAGCACTTATCCCCACACAGGTTTCCTTCTCCATACAGACCTGATCGCAACGTGATTATTGATGCTACAGTGAACTCTGATGCTGAGCCTCAATTAAGGGCACCTCCCTCCTAGGCTTTTTCTTTGCTTCCAACCTGCTGACTCAACCATTAGTGAATCTTCTTCTTTCTCTAAACTTTTTTAGCGGCAATCTTGGCCTTCTACTTTAGAATCTACAACACTTTAGTTGCCTCCTCTTATGGTGGTGGTCTAAATCACGAATGTTAAATATTCATTCATTATATGTAGATGTATCAACCTACACCACACCCCCCATCCTACACATCCACCCCTACACATGCACTCTCCATCCTTGGGCATTGGCTTGCACCATGTCAACATGCTTCTGCAGTTTAGATAAGGAAGGAAGATAATAGGGTGCGGTCAAAAGGGAGATTGTCAGACCTCTTCCATGATTCTCGTGGTTGTGTAGGCTAGAGATCCTGCCATCCCTGGGAGGTGGTAAATATTTGTGGCCCCTCATACAAACTATGAAACACTAAATCCTAGGAGGAGGATGATGAAGTAAGAATAGGGAGAGGGTGTCTGACAAGGAAGATAGAGCCTACATTAATGTGTGTGTATATACATGAGTACTCAAAACCTTTCTCTGGTCCTTCCCTTTCCATTCTCATTTCCTTCTCCACTTTAATTATTTTCCAACACTTTTGTATCCTTACCATGAAACAATTACAAAATTTATTACCAAGTATTCATTTTTCTGATCTCAGGTTCTCTCTCATGGTTATGGCAAGGCACTTATGGAAAATTAGACATGGTTGCCAAAAGGAAAACATCAATAGATCCCCAATGTATGGATTCGACTATCCATAACTTAATTGCCAACTTTACTTAATTAAAATACAAAAGCGATTAATGAAAGAATACCACTATATGGAACATAGTGGATAACTTGATTATTAAATTATTGGAAAATATTCATTACTTGGGATCTAGATCATTCTTTGTCTCCTCTTAAATCAATTATTTCTATTTCTTGGAAACTTTTAATGCCTTTTCCAATTTATATTTGATGTGTGGGATATACAAAACTTGATCCTTTTAAACATTATTTAAAACAACCATTATGGAATATCCTTCTCCCCTAATCAAGAATTCTCTTCTCATCATCAATATTTCCAAGTATACCAAAAGTATAGATCACAATAATACTAATCGATGTCTTGTAACATGTGTTGCCAAACTGGCTATAATTATCCTTTTAATTATCTAAAACACCGCACATCTTATTTTCTTTTGGAAACTTGCATATTATCTTATATTTCTATTTTCCAATAATTCACAAAGCCATTATTTATTTGTACACAAAAACTCTTATTCCTTTGTCTTATGCACCAAGGACTTATTCACAATGCAAATAGTCTTATAGAAACATTATCAATCCATCCTTAATATCATTGGAGCATTTACTTATCAAGTCATGCCTTATTTTTTTAAGTCAATTGTACCAAAATTGAGGATATTACATTCACCCCTCCATAAAAGGAATTTTGTCCCCAAAAGTCACACCCAACAAATTTAAGGTGAATGATAACTTAATTTAATTCCACAACTTTGGGTTAGCAACCCTATTTAGCATCTTTCAATGATATGAATATTCCACACATTATAAATATGATTGATACTTTATTTTAATACAAGGGGTATAAAAACCTTAGGATTACATGATATCATCTCTGGGTGATTACAATTTCATTTGTGATTTCAATTTCACTTCGTGATTACCCTTTCACCTAGGTTTGCAAACTATCATTATTATCTCGACATAAGGGTTAGATAACACCTCCAACCCTAGGTCATGTCATTAAGTTCAACTTAAGGTATTCATTCTCATATGTGGATTTAAATCATAGCACATATTTACTCATTCTCTCTCCCTAATAATGAGATGAAATAAGTGTTTGACTGTAGCACAAACACAAAGTTCATTCTAATCCAAGAATAGAGAGAGTTTACACACATATTTTCCTAAAATTTCATAGTTTATATTGAATCTTTCTCACATGACTTTAAATCATTCTTTTTAATTCCACGTCATTATTATATATCATGAAATAAAATGCCTTTTTCACCCTTTAGTTTTCACACAACTCCTTTCCTTGTTACATGACTCCTTGTATCTTTTATGTTTACATCTCATTTATTATGATCCTTAGCCACTTCCTTGAGTCCTCTAGGGGTACATATAGTTTTTGGAGTGGTCACATCCTTATGCATCTAGGGAGTGCCTCTCACATTCACCCCTTGGGCATCATGAACTCATGAAGGTGTCCAACCTCCTGAGTCATGAGCCTCAGGTAAACATAGTTGTTACCTCCAGACCTGATGGTCTTGTGCATTTAGGGAACAATCAACTCCTAATCCCATCAGTCTTGTGTACCATTAGAACTCCCTATTTGACCTTAGGAATGACTTAGGGATCTACTCTTCCTAGGGTTTATTAACATATCACATCTTAGCACATTAACCCATATTTCCTTCTTCTCTTGGGGTACACATTTTCACTTTATGTCCTTACATTGGGATCATGGCGACCTTCCCTTACTGGGCTTGGTCTTTTATAGAGGTCTTCCTTTCCCGACTTGACCTATTAGTGACCTTCCTTTCCCATCTTGTTCACTAGTCATTGCAATGGCTTCCTCTCCTATTGGCCTTCCTTTCTTGACTTGGCCTATTAATGACCTTCCTATCCTAGCTTGATCATTGGTCATTGCAATGACTTCCTCTCATATTGGCCTTCCTTTCCTAGCTTGGCCTATTAGTGACCTTTCTATCCTGATTTGATCATTGGTCATTGCAATGAATTCCTATCATATTGGCCTTCCTTTCTTGGCTTGGACTATCAGTGACCTTCCGATCCTGACTTGATTACTACTCATTGCAATGACTTGCTCTCATATTGTCCTTCCTTTCCCAACATAGCCTATAAGTGACCTTCCTATCACAGCTTGATCACTGGTCATTATAATGACTTCCTCTTATATTAGATTTCCTTTCCTGGCTTGGCATATTCATGATCTTCCTATACCATCTTGATCACTAGTCACGGTAATGAGTTTCACTTATATTGGCCTTACTATCCTAGCTTGGACTATTGGAAGTCTTCCTATACCGGCTTGATCACCAGTCATTACACTGACTTTCCTCTTTATATCGACCTTCCTATCCCAATATGGCTGATTTGTGACCTTCCTATCCCTACTTTGTCACCTACTTTTAGCCACTTCCTTAGTGACTTTCCTTGTGTCCCCTAGGGATGGCATACTTGGGTTCAAAGAATGTATATATTTTCATATCTTGTATCCTTAATCCTTCACTCTTTATGAGACATTCATGGTTACCTCAATCCTTAAATTGATTGGTGAGATCACCCTTCTAATGAAGGTCCTAACCTAGGGCAACTTCTAAGCTCACAGAAGGAGGTTAAGCTCTCTATCCACAACTCGAATCCACGGGTTTAGGGTTTTTCCTCCCCCATAGGTCCTTTTCCCACTCTTGGCTTGACCCACCCTAGGTTGGGACACCAACCCTACAAGTTGAATTAAGGATTTCATATATTTACTTTACGTAACCATTGGTTTCTTAAACCTTTTACATGAATGCCTCACTCCACATACACACATGAATGGGATACTAAGTCATCAAACTCATTTTCATGTTTCTTATTCCTTTTCACCCTAATAAGGGTTTGTATGGATAGGGTTACTCTATTACCCAAACAAATCCCATTTCTCAAGATTAGGGTTTAAGGTTAGGGTTAGGGACTACTCAACTTAAACCCTTCATCTTAGGGTTTCTTTGTCCCTTGAGCCACTAGGGTTTTCCTTGACCAACCCTGGTTCAATCTAGGGTTACCCACACAAGGAAAAACTCACAAAAACAATCTTTTCTTTATGTGCATTTTTTATTTTCACATTACATGTACATTATTATTTCAACATTACATATACGTTATTATTTCCTCATTACATGTACATTAATTGGCAGAGGATGTATTATTCCTACTTCTTCTCAAAAACCCTAACTTTAGATGAGGAGGGAAGTTCCTTTTATTCGTAAGGTGTGCCCATAGAGACAATCATATGATGATTGACATGGCATAATTATCAAAAAGGATTTGATAATAACATATATATAAAGGCAAGCTTCCAATTCATCTGTTTCACTTAGTTATGAGATAATGAGGATACATAGTGAATATCTAGAGAATGATATTACTCATTGACGTATGTTGTCAAGTTCCTATCATTGTGATGAGATCATATTGATGTTCAGAGTACATATACACATTCTCATTATGTCCATGATCAATTGTTATTGTGGAAGGTTGATAGACAATAATAACATATAAGATCAAAGTGTGAGTTGGTTGATGACTAAATCTCATTAGTCGTGATATGGAAATATCAAACCAAGCACACATATACATTTAAGAGAATAGTGTATCAGACCAACCCACCTTGAGAGGGACACATGGTTTTGTGGCCACTATCATCTCTCATAGTGAAGGTGGTGATTGTGATTCTTAGACCTAAAATCACTTCACTCATCACATGTCATTGGGTATGCTTTGACATCATCAAACATAGTCCTAAAACATGGGTTGTTAGAAGAGTGATGATTGGGTGACTTTTACAAATGGGGATAAACTATGAGTGATAGATATAGGATTTGTCCCTCCTACGAGAGTATGATATTCTGGCCACTTGATTAGTGAGACTGAGAAACACATGTGCATGCACATGTGAATCAATATATGATATTGATGTCATATTATCTCATACAATTTGCTCTTGGTTCAAGAAACATGGATTCAATGTTGAGAGGATTACCAACCATGCTTCGATTTCATCCTGGATATCAGAGACAAATGAATTATACAATCACTGCAACACCTCACACAAATTGTAGGTTGAAGTTGTTCTCCGACTTTCTATTTCACTTGGGTAGCATTGATGTGCAACTAGGCACCACTCTATACTTGTTATGTCATAAGCTAGTTATAGACACTCACTTCCAATGTGACATGAGACCTATAGGGTCACACACATAGGAACTCGTCTTAAAGAGGAGTTTGATCTTGAATGACGATTGGATTGATTACTAAAGTATTTAGGTATTCAATTCACACAAATGATTACTTGAATGGCTGACTAGGTCTGCTAAATGACCATATATCCAACTGAGTGAGATGGCCGTTTGGGTAGCCATACGTGAGTCTCATGTAGTTGAGATGGTCATTTGGGGTCAGGTTGATCAGAGATCGATTTGGCTAAGTTCAGTCCTTGAACCGACATATTCAATATGATTGAATCAATTGGCTCATCTCAACTCATCAGGTGGCCATCTGGGTGAGTGTGATATGCATCTCACTTGGGTGAGATGGTCTGATTGGGTCAAATGATGGTTCAAGATGTTTTCGGAATAGTTTTGATTGTTGTTTGCATGAGGAACAAGGACATTGATATGAGATATTAATTGGATTGAAAATAGCCAAATTCATTTTAAATTGGAAACTACCAAATGACCATTTGAAAGTATGAGACAACCATCTTATGCACCAGACGATTGTCTGGGTGTGCAAAACGGTTGTTTCAGTTGTCATATATTGCAAATTGTTGTAAAAAATCAAGATCTCTTAGTCCTTTCCACTCCCACTTTTAGTCCTGAAATGGCTGGGGATTGGGAACCC
Organism: Alisma plantago-aquatica; assembly: GCA_963693085.1. NCBI lineage: Eukaryota > Viridiplantae > Streptophyta > Magnoliopsida > Alismatales > Alismataceae > Alisma > Alisma plantago-aquatica. Next base: position 153,215,988 of record OY856414.1, on the reverse strand, counting down.
TAACCCCTCCTATATATAGAGGGGTATTGGGGGCTTCCCAAGACACAACAACTACACAAACAATAGAGAAATAGATGCTCTAACAAGTGTTATCCTCTCTGGTTGTGGAAATCAGGAGAGCCCGGGCAAGTCCTACCAGAAAAGGAGGGATAACCAAGGGGAGAGAACAACTGAGAAGTTGTCATCGAGAGCAGGTTGGTGACTAGTACACCAATGGGGAGGACAACTCCTTCCTATCCGTTCTTGGTGAATGACATGAGTTCTAGTTGGTCTGTGTGGACTACTCTGAAGGGAAGAGTCCTTAGGATGCTGCTTAGAGAGCAACTGCAACCTGCAGTTCATGGCTAGACCATAGGAGTTGTTGCAGAGGTTACACATACATTGTCTGTGGTGAAGACCAGGTGTTGCACAACCACAATTGAAAAGCATCTTATCAACAGTTACAAAGAAGTAAGTTTTGTCATTGGACTTGCTCCAGGACTAGGTATAACTTACTAAAACCATCCTTCCTATGTCATAGTAGTTGACTTGATCTTGTTGTATTGGGGAATATTGATAGATACTTTTTTTATTTTTGGTGCTATACTCTGTGCCCATATTTCCCAACAGTGGTATTAGAGCCATACCAATTTACTATTGTTTAGGATAATCGATATGATCAGATTTTTGGTTTTATCATTTATTTATTACATACGATGAAAATATTTAAATTTCTCTCATATGCGTATTCGATAAAAGACCACATAATCCCAAACTAATGTATATATATGATATGATATATATGTAATTTACACGTGTCACCTTAGAAGCAATTTTGATGGTGGATGTGTAGTGTGGTTATGGCTTAAACCCTAAATCTGTGTGTGGTTGGATGGTTTGGTTCTTGTTTATGTCAGTTTGTGTATCGAGCCTCTCCCTCCCTCTTCCCAATGTATAGTTAATGCTTTCCTATCTATGCTCCCCTAAAATGTAACTCAAGGTATCTCTTATTCAATGTAATAAAGTAGCAATAGGATAGTTTCTTTTCTTGCCATGAGTTGAAGATGTTCATTGCCAATTGAGACGACCAGTTCATGAGATGAGCCGACCGTCTAGAGGATCATGGAAAGAGGATGATGGAACCAGAGGAATTCTTGGTGGGCTCAACTAAACACCAGGATGGAGTCCAAACATTGATTGTATAGGAGGCCAGACGATCATCCCTGGAGACCCATCTGATCGTTTGGAAGGATTCCAAACATCAGTTGGTTAGGAGGACCAACCAACTGGCCAAGAGGCGGGACAACTAGTTCCAAGGTTGAACAAATCTACCCAAATTGGCAAGCACAGATCTACATCAACCACATGTTCATACTTGTGATGTGATGATTGTCCTAGGTGGTAGTAATTCCTTGTGACTCCAAGGAATTACAAGAACACAAAGCCATAACCATCTCTTTTTGTTTTATATTGCATGTTTACGTTGTGAGATATAGCATGTATATGATACATACTATATATGTGGTGTTTGGATACATTATATGTGTATATATATGAGATATATGTATAAAACCCCTCAATCAAACATATTAAGTCTAAGATACTTTCCAATAGCAATACACATAAAAAACTTGATCAACCAAGTGTAGATTTGCACAAAGCATGGTGTGCCATCTATCTCGTAGAAGTCTGATGTTAGGTATGTAGATTTGCACAAAGTATGGTGCGTATCTATCATATCGACTATTGGGTTAGGCTTAATTGGTAACCTAGAGAGCCCAGGCCCAGAGGCATGCAGATGATCGTGGTAAGGTTTTGCACATATCATCCATCAAAGAGTTGCATATGATGCAATTGGAAAGTTGGCCTACCTAAATAGTCAGATTGTGGCGATCGGAAAAAACTGACTCGTGACTTGATGAAATGTCAATCTTGGCTCATTAGAAAATTGTTCGTTGTAATTTTCTGAATTGATACTTGAGGGTTGTCAATTTGAATAAAACAATGAGAATCATAATTAATTAAAGACATAATTGTTATCACCAAAATTTTAATCAAATCAAATCAAAATTTAGTTTTTGAAAAAATTGCAAATTCTTTTGTAGAATCAAATGGCAACACCAAACAATCACTTTTCTCTATGATCTATCCTCAAGAAGGATGAACTTGTTGGGAACAACTTCCATAAATGGTTTATGATGGTGAGAATTGTTATCACATAGGAGTGCAAGCTCTATGCCCTAGAAATGCTAAAACCAAAGGAACCTACTCAAAATGATCCAATGGCTGACAAGGATGCTTATAAGAAGCATACTGAGGATGTTGTGGATGTCAAATGTCTGATGCTTAATTCAATGAACCATGAGTTGCAAAGGCAACTTGAGAACATGGGGGTGATTGAGATGGTCACACATCTCAAGAACATGTATGAAGATCAGGAGAGACAAGATGGGTTTGATGTCTCCAAGGCATTGCTCAAATGTCACATGGCAGAAGGAGATCCAGTAGGTCATCATGTGCTCAAGATGATTGGGTATGTGGAGAACCTAACCAGATTGGGTTTCCCTTTGGGCTAAGATTTTGCCACTGACGTGATTTTGTAGTCTCTGCTAGAGTTATGTATTCTATTTGTCATGAACTACAACATGAACGACTTAGACAAGTCGTTGATAGAGTTGTTGGGCATGTTGAGAATAGTCGAGACACAATTGAAAAAGTACAAGCCCAAGTTTGTGATGATGATCATCAATACAAAGGGGAAGTCTAAAGACAAAGGCAAAGCTAAGAAAGGTTCTAAAGCTACCCAAAAGACCAAGTCTTTAGATCTCAAGGCAAACAGTGGAGTAAAGAAACAAAGAGGCAATTGTCACCATTGTCAGCAACCTAGACATTGAAAGAGAAATTTCCCACTCTGGTTAGAAGAACTAAAGAAGAAGAAGGATGGAATTGAGACCTCCACTTCAGGTATAAACAACATAAGATAAATTTTATTACTTCTTCATTTTGGTATGCGATACCAAATAGAGATCTGACATACTAATGTGTAGGATCTAACAAGAAGTAAAGGCCTTCATGGAGGGACGAAGATGGACAAGGCAGAGAAAATATTGCAGAAGCCAAAGTTTACATTTAAATTTATCTTAGCCCAATGGGAATGTAATAGAGTTATTAGAACTACTATTTCATAATTCCATTAGAATAGAAACATTTTCCTTATGCATCTTGTATGGACAAGGATGACTATCAATAAAGAGTCATTGGTGTTTCTATTTCAAAGATATGATCTTACATTGCATTGGCCCAAAAACATCTTATGATATTTATGTGAAATGATCCAAAGATGAAAGTTTATACGAGTGGAATATAATTGATAGCTCAAGATTATTATTAGCATTAATCATCTTGTATGTACACATAAGAAATGCATACCTAGAATACATATTGATGTTGATCTAGATTCCCTTAGTTAATGAACCTAAGTAAATATGCAAGTCTTATTCACACAGTATGACATGACATCCTTCATTAAACTTAGTGGGAGGGTAAAGCTTTCATTAAACCTTATGCATATGATGCATGACAATCTTATGTAATGAATGCTATAGAAAATTAATACTTCATTTTCATTTACTAGTAATATGATGATATGTACCAAAATGTAATAAAAACATTAAACTCTTGAAACTTTTCAAGGAGATTATAAATGAAGTGTGAGATTAATGAAAGTATTAAAATACTTTGATATGATCAAATGTTGAAATACTTTATACATTGAGTACTTTTAGGAATGAATGTTATGATGTATCACAACTCAAATCCATCTGAACATGATGATGTGTCGTAATGAAGGAATTATACCATGATGAGTCATGATATAATTGTCAATTAATATAATCTTCTTACATCTCCATAAATATATATACCTATCACTAAATAATGTACCATCTGAATGGTTTAAAAGGACATCATATATGATATGATTTGGGATTGTCCCAATAGGTCTAAAGGATTGAAAAACACCTTGAGAAAGTAATTTCTTGAGAATATTTATCCATAAACCATGATCATTGAACATTACTATTAATCTCAATCCAATAAAAAATTTGTTTTGTTAATAGGATAACTAAGTTCTTAAAAGATTCAGTGGGAGTAAAAGTAATACTCGAAATGTTTGAGGTCAACAACAAGGGTACAATGAGAACAATGAGAATCACAAGTTGTTGTGGAATATCAAGTTCATCATGTAATATAGAACAAAATATTTTAGTAGAACACATCTGAGATTAGAGGATTGTGAATCCAACAATTCAGATGAGTTGGTCATACAGGATGAGCCAACTAGTCAACTAGAAGCCTTTCTCTGAGCTATATGGAATCCATGTAAGCTAACAAGGTAGGACCTTGATAGCTCCACCTAAATGGGTAACACCTAAAGGGTGAAATAAGGTCTTATGATCAAGACCTACATGGATAACACAAAAGGTCAAATTAGTTGAATAAATTAAGTTCAATATGTTGAACATGATAGAAATTCCTTTACCAATTGTCATGTGTGTTGTTGTGGTTAGAATGGACTATGATATTTTTCATATGAAAATGGAAACTGGATTCCTTAAGGGAATATATTAGAGGATGTGTACTTCACACAACTGAAAAGTTTTGATAACTTCATGAATGTAAATTAAGTCCATAAACTACAATGTTCAATTGAGGATTGAAACAAGAACCTCAGAGTTAGGATCTTATGACTTGATAAGAGAGCCAAAGAGTTTGATTTAATTCAAGGCAAAAGATGAAATTTGTGTTTATAAAAGATTTAGTGGGAGCATATATGAATATACCACATATGATGAGGAATAACATCCCAATATTATGAATATTGAGAACTGGCCTGAAAAACACCTTCAGCAATGAAGGATTAAGTGAAAAATCTTATGAGATAAGGATCAAGACCTATGAGTTAGTTCTTAAAGGTTTCACAATGGAAGTTTAAGCACATACAATAGCAATTTGTTGAAAGAGTTCAACATGGAAGGATTTAATGAGAGAAATTTGGATTCGTCTCTCATGAACCCAATATCTAGATTCGTGTGAAGAATGGAAATATCATGAATAAGATTCCATGGGCCAGACCAACAATGGATCTATCATGAATTCTATAAATGTACTTATCCCATATAATCTTGTATGTATTGGACATGACAGATAATATAAATTCCAATAAAGGTTACTGGAAAGTCATTCAAGATATATGTTAGTACTTGAGAAGTGACTAAGGATAGATTGCTAGTCAATGATGATAGAAATAAAAGGGAAGAGTTAGATGCAAAGGGTTACATCGATGCAAGCTTCCATAAATAAAAAAATTGATCGCAAAATAATATTCTATTTTGATTTTATAAGAGAAAAGATGTGATTAGTTGGAAAGGTTCCAAACAAATAGCCATTAATACTATTTTACATTAGAAGCTGAGTATACTTGTGTTATGAACATAGAGTGATACTATATGGATCTAGAGGTTCATATGATAAACTTATAGATGTTCCAACCATTGATGACTCAATAGAAATATTGTGACAACAATGGAGCTAATTGTTAGGCAAGAAATATCAGATACCATATTATGACAGTTTCATCTCAGAGCGAAGAGATAAGAAACATGCAATATACCGACTATAAGCAAAGTGTTGCTAACCCGCTAAATTAGCACTAGCACAATAGAAACATGTTGGACATGTTTAGATCACTAAGGATGAGATCCATTGGTGATTGGCTCTAAGTGCAAGTGGGAGTCTATTGGTAAGGTATGCACATAGAGACAATCATATGATGATTGACATGGCATAATTGCCTAAAAGGATTTGATAATAACATATATATAATGGCAAGCTTCCAATTCATCTTTTTCACTCAGTTATGAGATAATGAAAATACAGAGTGAATGTCTAGAGAATTATATTACTCAATGACATATGTTGTCAGGTTCCTATCCTTGTGATGAGATCATAAAGATGTTAAAAGTACATATACATATTCTCATTATGTTCATGATCAGTTGTTATTGTGGATGGTTTGTAGACAACAATAACACATAAAATCAGAGTGTGAGTTGGTTGATGACTAAATATCATTAGTCATGATATGGAAATATCAAACCAAGCACATAGATACATTTTAGAGAACAATGTATTGGATAGACCCGCCTTGAGAGTGACACAAGGTTATGTGGTCACAATCTTCTCTCATAGTGAATGTGGTGACTGTGATTCTTAGACCTAAAATCATTTCACTCATCACATGTTGTTGGGTACGCTTTGACATCATCAAATGCAGTCTTGAAACATGGGTTGTTAAAACGGTGATGATTGGGTGACTTTGACACATGGGGAAATACGTTGAGTGATAGATATGGGATCTGTCCCTCCTACAGGAATATGATATTCTGGCCACTTGATTAGCGAGACTGAGAAAGGCATGTCCATGCACATGTGAATTAATATATGATATTGATGTCACAATATCTCAGATAGTCTACTATTGGTTCAAGAAACATGGATTGAATGTTGAGAGGATGACCAACCATGCCTCGAGTTCATCTTAGATATCAGAGAGAAAGGAATTATACAATCATTGAAACACTTTACACAGATTGTCGGTTGAAGTTGTTCTCCAACTTTCCATTTCACTTGGGTAGCACTGATGTGTGACTAGGCACCACTCTATGCTTGTGATGTCATAATCTAGTTTTGGACATTCATTGCCAATGTGACATGGGAGCTATAGGGTCACACACATAGGAACTCGTGTAGAAGAAGAGTTTGATCTTGAGCGATGATTGGGTTGATTACTAAAGTGTTTAGGTATTCAATTCATGCAAATGACTACTTGAATGGCTGACCAGGTCTACCAAACTACCATCTCACTAAGTGAGATGGCCGTTTGGGCAGCCACACGAGTGTCTCATGCAGTTGAGATGGTCGTTTGGGGGTCTAGTTGATTGGAGATTGATTTGTCTAAGTTCAGTCCTTGAACTGACTAGTTCAACTTGATTAAACTGATTGGCTCATCTCAACTCACCAGACGGTCGTCTGGGTGAGTGAGATGGGAATCTTTCTTGGGTGAGATGACATGATTGGGTTGAATAAAGGTTCGTGATTTTTCCCGAATAGTTGTGATTGTTCTTTACTTGAGGAACAAGGAAATTAATATGAGATATTAATTGGATTCAAAATAGCCAAATTTGTTTTAGATTGGAAACTGCCAAATGGCCATTTGGCAGTACAAGACAACCGTCTCGTCCACTATATGACAATATGGGTGTGTGAAACATCCATTTTGGATGTCGCAAATTGCAAATTTTTGCAAAAAATTAAGATCTCTCAGTCTTTTCCACTCCCACTTTTAGTCCCCTAAAGGTTGGGGACTGGGAACCCAGACCCTAACCCCTCCTACATATAGAGGGCACTGGGCACTTCCCAAGACACAATGACTACACAGACAATAGAGAATCAGTTTCTCTAACAAGTGTTGTCCTCTCCAGTTGCGGAAACTAGAGGATATCGGGCAAGTCCTACCTGAAAAGGAGGGATAGCCAACGAGAGATAACAATTGAGAAGTTGTCATCGTGGGAGAGCAGGTTGGTGACTAGTACACCAATGGGGAAGAAAACTCCTTCATGTCTATTCTTAGTGAATGATAGGAGTTCTAGTTGGTCCATGTGGAGTACTCTAGAGACAAGAGTCCTTTGTCTACTTCTCAAAGATAAACTACAACCTACAGTCTGTAGCCAGACTACAAGAGTCATTGTAGATGTTGCACAGATGTTGTTTGTGATGAAGACCAGGAACTGAACAACCACCAGCCAAGATCAACTTATCAAAAGTTGTAAAGAAGCAAGATTTATTACTAGACTTGCTCTAGGACCCGGTATAACTTGCTAAAACCATCATTCTTATTTCATAGTAGTGGATACAATCTTATTGTTTTGGGGAATACATATAAATCAAAAAAAAATTCCACTGCTATACTCTGTGCCCATATTTTGCAACACCTTTTAGGGTTTATTAAACAAAAATATCAGAAGTGGATAAATCAAGATGAGAAAAAAACCTAAAGGTATTTTACTTCAGGCAAAATCTTCCAACTTTGGCCAAGCTGGATGCATTGGCCTGGAGTCCTCATAAGCCATCTAGTAGTATGGAGGGAACTTTCACTAGCCCCTAGTTCATGGTCCCTTCTAATGCCATATCCTTTATAAGATGTCTTAATAATTCCCTCATGTTTCTACAGATTACTTTAAATTATAAACTATTAACTATTATTTGAAAATTTTGGGGTTCTGATAGAAAATTTAACAACCTCACTTTTCAGCAACCCCTAATTACGGAAGGCCAAAAAGATGAGATCCATTACCTAAAATTTTCCCAAGGATCCTTATTTTAAACAAATAATAATTAATAGTAAATAATTTCCATTAATTCGAATATCATTTACAAAATGCTTCTTGTAACAATCCCCTCCACAATTATCCCCTTATTTAGGCAGACCAAGAGGGCAAGGGCCATTAACATAAATACAAGATTGATGTTTATCAAATAAATAGAAATAGTTAATAAATTTCACTAACTTGGAATGAATTTGATACAAGATAAAAAGTTACACTCTCCACTAAGGAGTTACATGGATTTCTAAAGCTACAGTCTGAATGTAAGGACTAACTACCTATAACCTCCCTGATCACATTAGTGTCTTTCCTTTTGATGCCTTCTTTTCTTCAATGTCCATTTTCAATATAATTGCAAAATAATAGAAGATTATCCTAAAACCCCATGAAACAAAAGCACGATCAATATATCAAGTTATACTAATATGTGGGGAAAACAAAATGTTCACATCTAGTTGTAACAACATATACACAACAATTATTGTTATAGAAACAAAATTATCATTTTCATCATAACTTCTCAACCTATTTTAACTCAACCTCTGAATTACCCTCTCTTAGGGTCTTTTCCCTATAGTGAACGTAGGACACCTCTCAATCTAGAACTACATACCATGTTTCTCTTCCCAATCTGGGGCATGACCTCATATGACCTTCCCAATCTGGGGCCTGGTCTTTAGTCATAATCGTGACTCTTTCACTCCTTCTATTCAAACTTCCATAGTTGTTATGAGGGATTCAAGCAAGTTACAAGCATATAATATGATATCCATAGTGACTTTATAGGTTGTAGGAAATAAATAAACAAGCAATCATTTATTTTCATGCAATCTAGAAAACCTCAAAAAATGCTGACAAACTAATGTGGGTAGTCAGAGGTGTAACCGCATACCTTTATCAGGAGTACTAGATGTCCAAGAAAAAGATAACAAGAGAAACCAATCAATCAATTATCTTAAAATTAAAGAATAGTAATACTCACATGTTACTATTTTATTCAAATCCCACCCTTAAGACTGACTTGGGTCTCAAGTTAGGGTTTCATCAGGGTTTTGGCTTCCTAAACCCTAATCATCGCTTTTCATGCCTTTTTAGTTTATAAACCCCAATCTTATCATTAATTGCACTTTTATTCTCAAGAAATACCCTAATCCATCGAATCATGGGTGTTTAATCTCAAATTAGATCCCAATTTCCCTTTTTATCCAAAAAGATCAATCTTTGATTATTATGATCAGTTAAACACATTAAGATCATCAAAACCTAGAAAGTAAGGTTCTTATGCATTATCCACATTAAAGTTGGTAACTTTAAGTACTTTTTGAACTATAAAAAAAACTAGGCATTGATTATATTTTTATGGAATTCCTTGTATTTTTCTGAGCAAAATTCATATATTACTTGTCTTCATTGGATCATCCCATTAATAGTTATGATTTTTTGTAAGAACTATCACCTTTTAGCCAATGAGGTACTACCATGTTAGCTTCGTAGATTTAACCAATAATCCACACAATGTGGGCTCTACGAATTGGATCCAACCATGTGTGTGGTGCAATCCACGCAGGCTGACATTGAGCATAGGTGAAATACCCTATTCACCCTCTTGCGCTTGGGTTTGGTCCTTGGGCATTGTGGGGGTAGGTAGGTAAATTCCTACATCCCCTTCTTCAACCTCGTTAGCCATTCTCTTCTCGCATTACAATGTCAGCTCAGTAGTCAACTCCATCATTGACTGTGGGTGTTTGGACTCCTGATCTTCTGGCGAAGACCACATTCTCTCCACTTCTCATTACCGAAATGGAAGATGGCAGAATTTCTTGGAGGGGGGTACAGACCGAGTGGAAGGGGAGGTGGTGCTTGGATAGATAGAGGAGAAGAACAAGAATGGAAAATGGGGACTTGAGACAAAATTGGAGGCAGGGACGATTAGACTAAATCTCATAGAAACTCACGAAGGAGTTTGTAGTCTCACATAAGGGGTGTATCCCCATTTATAACCCATGGCTATGGAGGATGGTCAGCCAGAAAATTGAGATTTAGGGAAATGTTTAATATCCTTCCAAAGGTATTGAAGCCTAGGATGAAACATTTTGGTTTCCTCTCTTGGATATATCAGAGAGGTTGTTAGATTTGCATACACATTGTTTCTTGAGGAACTTGAGCAGGAAGTTATCATAGTTAAGTCCTTGTTTCCTTTATTTCATGTGGTAAGTGATGATACTATTACTGTTGGATCTAAGATCCAAGGACTATCTTTCCACGTGTGTGGCAAAAAGGCCCAAAAAGGATTTTATGATTTTGTAAATGTATTGTGACATTTAATGTAAACCAAGTCGATCCTCTTACTTTATGATTTTTGTAAAATCCATATCTCTCACATCTTTAATCTTTTGTCTCTCAAAATTTAAAGGAAAGTTGACAACGACTTTATAAAACTGTTTGCATGATTTGGAACCAAAATTCATAAAGAAAACATTCTTTTCTTAATATCCAAGTATTCTTTTTATAAAGCATATTTCAAGCATTCAAACACATCATTTTCTCTTCCTTTCTTTTCTATACTATTTATTTCAATTACTTTTCTTATTAGAAACCAAGCGCAAATGAAATCCAATTATTAGTGGCCATCCATACCACTTTCTAGAGGATTCCACATAATTCTCATAGGTATACTTAGTCATTATATATTTTCTTTTGCTTTTTTGCTTATTGTTGGATTTTCTTCTCTCCCTTTTCCCTTGTATCCATTATTGGATTAACAATGCAATAGAAACCATGAAATCAACATCCAAGGGTAATTTTGAAGTGGAAACAATTCTTTTAGAGCAATGGACACACATTTCTAATATGTCTCATTTATTCAAAGCATTGCAATTCAACTAGGTAAAATATAACTAAAATCGAGGTTATAACATCCTTCCCCTATTATAGGAATTTTGTCCTAAAAATTTGACTAATCATACAAACAATTCAGGATAAGGATTTTCCATGTCCATCTTTAGCTCCCATGTGGCTTCATCCTCTCCATGGTGATTCAAAAGAACCTTTACCATCTCGAATTTGTAATCCTGAGCTCTTCCACCTTGGTATCCAACACCCTCACAAATGACTCAGGGTATGTCATCCTCCCTTGGAGGACAATAGGATCAATGCTCAACACATGGCTAGGATCCTTCACATAGAGCTTCATACTGGACGCATGGAACTCATCATGCATCATACTATATTGAGGGGGGTAGGGCTATACAATAAGAATCTTCACCAATCCATTACAAAATCTCAAATGGACCCACGTATCGGGGACTCTTCTTTCCTCTATTCTTAGCTATAGCTCAGAGGGGTCAGATTTTCATAAACACATGTTCATCCACAGTGAAGTGTACATCACTCCGCTTTGCATCAACATACGACTCATGTTGATCATGGGCTATCTTCAACCTTGCTTGATCAAAGTGACATTGTTAGCATATAACTATAGTTCCTCTAATCTCATTAAGGTCCTTTCACTGACATCATCCTAGTAAAGTCATGACCAACACATCCTCCCATAAAGAGTTGCATATAGAGGCATCCCAATATTGGCTTGGTAACTATTATTATAGGAAAACTCAACTAAGGGCAAATATTGTTCCCAGGATCCACCCAAATTGAGCACACATGCTCTCAACTATCCTCTAAGGTCTGAATCATCCTTTCTAACTATCCATTAGTCTGGGGGATAGGTTGTGCTAAATTTCAACCTCATACCGAGTTTCTCATGCACTTGACTCTATAACTTTGAAGTGAACTTATGGTCATGATTTGAACTCAAAACACCATGCAGACGAACTAGTCTCTAACATATAGTTCAACTAGATCTGATACCATGGTAGTGGTATTTAAGGAAAGGAAAAGTGTTGGCTTGGTTAGGTGATCCACCACAACCTATATTGCATTATGACCTTTCTTTATCTTGGGGAGACCCACCAAAAAATCCACAGTGTTCTGGTCCCATTTTCTCTCAAGAATTTTAATTGGTTGTAGTAACCCACTGGGTCGTTGGTGTTCAACCTTCACCATATGGCATGTGAGGCAACTATCTACATATGTTACTATGTCCTTCTTCATTCTAGGACACCAAAAAATAGCTATAAGTCATAAAAAATCATGGTGGTGCCAAGGTGTATGTATAGTTATGACCTTGAGCTCCTTGCAAGATATGAGTCTTCCAGGGGAAATCCTCAAATGCAACTTTCAAATTGGATTCCACCAGTCACACTAATTGAGGAATGGTCTGATTATTCTCTATCAAACCCTTCATCTCATTTAACTCAGGGTCATCTACCTAGGTTGTTACAAGTTTGGTTAACAAGTCATGCTTGATTTACCTTTATTTGGTACCTAAACTCTTGCATCCATATTTTAATCACCAGATTCAAATCTTATACCTATAGAATTCAAATTCCACTTGATAATTATATCCTCATTTGAAATTTTAATCTAGTGATTACCTTGTGCTCCTGAAATTTTCAAAACATTTATTCCATATTCTCTCCTATGGGTGTGGTAATTCCAAAAAAAGAAGGGTTTCATCATAAATATTTACTTCTCATAGCAATCCATTTCAAATATGGCATGTTTTTCCTCATCTCTCACACTCATAACAAGATGAATTAAGCATTTTGCTATAGTCCAAATACAAAGCTCATTCCATCCCAAGATTAGAGACGATGCATCACACATTACCATTTTAATTTAATATATAGTTTGAGTCATTCTCTACATACCACCATTCCCTTAATTCTATGCACACATATAGGAAAAACTTTCCTCATAACCTTTGAGTCTTATCATAATTCTTATTTATAATCCTTAGTCATTCCCTCCATGTCTCTAGGGTGTCAGTACTTTTGGCATGATATCACCCTTATGTATCTAGGCAATGCCTCTGACATTTACCCCTTGGCCCCCATTAACTCATGAAGGTGGTCAATATCCTCACTCATGGGCCTCAGGAAAGCACAACTGTTACCTCCCAACCACATATTATTTTGCATTTAGGGAACAATCAACTCCTACTCCCATCCTTCTCATCCCTACTTTACGTGAGGATTGACTTAGGGTTCCATTGAGATTTCATAACTTTATTTTATTTCATCACACATTTTTCTTGTGGTTCCTCTAATAAGTACATTGAATCCTTCAGAATTCTCTTACCTGAATTTCCTTTATCCCTTGGGCATATATAGTTTTCTTCTTTCCCTTAATTAGGTTCATAGTGACCTTCCCCTCTAGGCCTGGTCCCATTCTACTAATCACTTCCTAGTGCCTGTTTCTCACTCCCCTAATGGATGGTCATACATGGATCCAAGGAATCATACCCAACATATGTGCATTTACTCTACATGCACTTAATCTCTCAAAATTTTAAGTGACTTTTAATGTTACCTCAATTCTTACACTACTTTGTGAACACACCCTTTTTAGGAGAGGTCCCATCCCAGGACAAGAAAAAAAACTATACTTGACAATTCCAAGGATTTATACTTGAATCCAAAGTTTATATTATTACATGAGGACATGTCCTTTAGGTATATTTCCTATTATTCCATCAATGCAGTTCCTACCTGAAAGTTATATCATTATATCTTGCGATCTACCACTCAAGAATCACTACTAGTAACTTACTACCACAAATTGAAGCATTTTTTTGTAATGGGATTGATGTATTATGCTCATGTGTTCAGGGTTATAGGAACAACTATTGCATCTGACATCATATGCCAAGTACAGTATCCAATCCATACCATATTTTAGGCCAAATGGTAAAGCTTACTCTAAAGAAGGTAATCATTCATCACATATCCCTCATGTATCATGAGCATAATCTCCTTTCACTTTCTAGAATTAGGTTGCAATTTCTGGTTAGAGGTTCAACCTGAGGTTAGCTAGTTTCTTCACATTATCACCTCTCTAGTTTAGATTAGTGTATTACACCATGGCAATGTCAAACCAACTTGTATGAGCAACTCATAAAAATATATCAAAATATGAGGAGTTTCCCTTAACTCAATGCTTGAGGGAGGTTCCAGGATCAACCTCGATGAGCTCACTCAACTCTATGAGCATTATATGCACTATATACCTCCACTTTCCCTCTTTGGTCTAGGGACTTTGTCTCTATCTCCTTAGCATTGGTCATCCAAACTGCATGACTAAACCACTCAAGCACGTACCGAGCCAAGTCATGATATGAAATTTTCTTCTTAGATTCCTACTCACTAAATTTTCTTATCCAACTGCCTCTCTTTCATATAAACAACCCTTAGGGTCCTACATAGGGACTACCAACCTGAGTATGAGGCTTTAGCATACTATCATTACTTACCTCTCTAGGATCTTGTAACTTCCTCTCCCTGACCCAAATGATAGGTACTCATATCATATACATGTATATTCAAGCAACCTCTTTCTCCATATCTAGGGTTTGGTCCTTCCTGGGACATCCAAGGTACAAAAAACCTTTAGGGATCATGCATGTAGCAACTCAACTCATCTACTAAGGGTAGTCTAGTTTAGGACATGTCAAACAAATATCTCTTATAATTCCTCATATCTTGGATTCTAGGTTCCCAATCTTCTCATTATGGGTCCCACTCTCTCATGATTTAACTTATCACTGGTCCTAACACTAGGTGTTCCCTTTTTTAGAAGAGTTCAAGGCTCTTGTCGATTCACATCCTATCTTTACTTAATATAGAAATAGCACATACACTTGCATCCTCTATCCCATTTCAAACTCACGATCCCACTGAGGTCACTACAAACTATATCATCTCATTATGTAATATTAAACTCCTCGTACATTTCATCTTGTATGTATCTCATAATCCAAGAGGCGTAAACCCTCATGGCCTAGAATTAATCCCTTTTCCAGGCTTGATGTCACTCTCTTTCACATAGATGCATGTCTACCTCCTACTTGTATCTGAGTGGGAATACATTTTCTATTAGGGTGGACACTAAAAGGAGTTTATACTTTGTATTCATAATTTGTCCTTAGAGTTTTATCTCTCTCCTTCTCTTTTCTTCTCTCTAAGATTGACCCACCCCAAGCTAGAACACCAAAATCTAAAAGTTTCACTAAGGGTTATGCACCCACTTATTTTCTATGCTTCACGTGTACATCCAAGTTCTTCACATGTACCATACATGTCTTATTCTACATACTTGCATGCATGGACAACTGAGGTATTCCAACTTATTGGGGTTTCTCTTTTTCATCCAAACTGAGGTTGTTTCTGATCCCTAGTTCCATCCAAGGTTTACCTTTATAGGGGAAAATTCATAAGACATTTTTCTTTATCATTATGTCACATTTATATTTGGCAGAGAATGCCTTAATTCCTAATATCCATAACCCTAGTACTCAAAAGGGATAAAGAGAATATTTAGAGGTACCTATGGTTGAGTGAGTGAAGGGGTAGAGAAATGATGAAATTGGATGAGAAATCCTAGAGGTATTTTATTTTGAGTGAAATCTTCTTACTTTGGCCAGGCCAGATGCATAGGTCCAGGAGTCCTCATAAATTGACTAGCGGTGTGGACAAAAGTATTTCCAGCCCCCAAATCGTTGTCATTTCAAGACACCGTCATCTTCGGAAAAGACTCTAATAATTCACTTTGGGATCTATATAACTCTCATAATTTAATAATTATTTGAGGTTAAATGGTAAACTAGGCTCTAATACCAAATGTAATGATCCCCTCCCCCAGTTATCCCCTAATTTAGGAGGACCAAGAGGGCAAGGGCCATACCATAAATACATGATCGAGGTTTATCAAATAACTAGAAATAATTAATAACTTTCACTAACTTGGAATAAGTTTGATACAAGATAAAAAGTTACACTCTCCACTAAGTATTTACATGGATTTCTAAATCTACAACATGAATGTTATAAATAACTAACTATAACATCCATGATTACATTAGTGTCTTTCCTGTTGTTGTCTTCTTTTCTTCAATGTCCATTTTAATCATAGTTGCATAATAATAACAGATTATCCTAAAAACCTATGAAACAAAAGCATGGTTAGTATACCAATTTATACTGGTTTGTGGAGGAAACAAAATATTTGCATCTAGTTGTAACAATATATCCACAACAATTATCATTATAGAAACACATTTATCATTTTCATCATAACTTCTCAACCTATTTTTACTCAACCTCTAGGATACCCTTTCTTAGGGTCTTGTCCCTATAGTGGATGCTAGGCCACCTCTCAATCTGGACCTAGTTGCCATTTTGGTCTTCCCAATCTAGGGCCTGGTCTGACCTTCCCAATCTAGGGTCTGGTCTTTAGTCATCATCATGAGTCTTTCATTCGTTCTATTCAATCTTCCAGAGTTGGTATGAGGGGTTTGAGCAAGTTACAATCATATCCATAGTGACTTTTATAGATTGTAGGAAATAAATAAACAAGCAAGCATTTGTTTTTAAGAAATCCGAAAAACCTCAGAAAGCATAGACAAACTAATGCGGGTAGTCATAGGTGTAACCACATACCTATATCAGGAGAACTTGATGTCCAAGAAAAATATAACAAGATCAACCAATCAATAAATTATCCTAAAGTTAAAGCATAATACTCAGGTGTTACTATTTTATTAAATCCCACCATTATGACTGACTTGGGTCTCAAGTTAGGGTTTCATTAGAGTTTTGGCTTCCTATACCCTAATAATCATTTTCATGCCTTTTTGATTTACAAACCCTAATCCCATCACTAATTACGCTTTTAATCTCAAGAAAAAAACCTAATTCATCAAATCATGGGTGGTTAATCTCAAATTAGATCCAAGTTTCCCTTTTATCCAAAAAGATCAATTTTTTATTATTAAGATCAGTTAAACACATTAAGATCATCAAAACCTAGTAATTAGGGTGCTTATGCATTAACCACATCAAAGTTTGTAACTTCAAGTACTTTTTCAACTAGAAGCAAATCTACTAATTTATTATATTTTTATTGAACTCCTTGTATTTTTATAAGAAAAATTCATATATTACTTGTCTTCATTGGATCATCCCATTAATAGTTATAATTTTTATAAGAAATATCACCTTTTAGCCAATGACGAACTGCCACGTCAACTTTGCGGATTTAACCAATAATCCACACACTCTAGGCTATATGAATTGACTTTGGCCATGTGTGTGGTACCCTCTATGCGGGCAGGCATTGAGCTGAGGTGAAATACCCTTTTTTCCCTCTTGCTTATGGGTTTGGTCCTCGCACGTCTTGGGGACAAGTACATAAATTTTTGCGTCCCCTTCTTCAACCTCACGAGCCATTCTCTTCTCATAACACAACATTGGCTTGGTAGTCAACTCCATCATTGGCTTAAGGCATTTGGACTCCTAAGAAACCGACAAAGATCCCATTCTCTCCACTTCTCATCACCGAAGTTGAAGATGGCAAAAATTTCTTAGAGAGGGGTACACACCAAGAGGAAGGGGAGGTGGTGCTTTAGCGAACAAAGGAGAAGAACCAGAAAGGACATAGGGACTTGAGACAAAGTTGAAGCTAGGGAGGACTAGGATAGGTCTCACAAAGTAGTTCACAGTCTAACAGAAGGGGTGTATGCCCTTTTATAGCCCTTGGCTATGGTGGATGGTCGGCGAGAAAACTGAGATTTAGAGAAATGTTTAATATCCTTTTAGAGGTATTGAAACCTATGACAAAACAGTGTGGTTTCCTCTCTCAAACCTATCTAAGAGGTTTTTAGATTCACATACACACTATTTCTTGAGGAAATCAAGCAAGAAGTTATCAAAATTAAGTCCTTGTTTCCTTTTTTAGTTGGGGTGGTGACCATAGTATCACTGTTGGATCTTAGATCCATTGGCTATAATTCCATGCACGTAGTAAATGGGCCGAAAAGGATTTTTTGATTTTATGAAAGTATTGTGACATCTCAGATCCAATGGACATCATTCCATGTGTGTAGTAAATTATTCAATAAGGATTTTTTGATTTTGTAAATGTATTGTGACATTTAATGTGAATCAAGTCAATCCTCTCACTTTATTGATTTTTCTAAAATCCTTATCTCTCACATCTTAAATCCTTCTTATTTCAAATTTTGAAGGAAAGTTTACAATGACTTTATCTAACTATCGGGCATGATTTGTGACCAAAATTCGAAAAAAAAGATGTTTTTATTTATATCCAAGTATTTTGTTTATAAAAGCATATTTCAAGCATTAAAACACATCCTTTTCTCTTCCTTTCTTTTCTATACTATTTATTTCAAATACATTTCTTATTAGAAACCATGACCAAATGAAAACCAATTATTAGTGGCCATCCATACCACTTTCTAGAGGATTCTACACAATTCTCACAAGTATACTTCATCATTATCTATCTTCTTTTTCTCTTTTTTTATTATTGGATTTTCTTATCTCCCTTTTCCCTGGTATCCATTATTGGATTACCAATATAGTAGGAATAAAGAAATCAAAAACCAAGGAAAAATTTCAAGGGGAAACCTTTCTTTTGAATGCACATACATATCTAATATATCTCTTTTATTCAAAGAATTGCAATTAAACTAAGTAAAACACAAGTGAAATTGAGGTTATAACACTTCTCAAAGGAGTTACATGAATATCTATAATCATAATTGTAGATATGACAAGAATTATCTATCTAATCATCCTTACTTAGATTAATGTCTTCATGTAATTTCATTTGGTTTATCATGTCTCTGAATATCTTTACAATTAGCATGTACCAAAAATGCTGACAATAAAAAGCATGGATTAGTATATAGAAATATAATGTGTATGTGGGGTGCATGCAAAAGTGTGCAAGTACATAACAACATACAATCCATCAATCACTTGAAAATAAAAACTAGGAATTTCTTCACATAATTTTATTTATGTGATACTCATAGTGGCATTTAAACATCCAATCATTTAATTAATCAATCCTCAAAAAACACCATAAAACTTGTGTGGGTAGTCATAGGCATAGTTACGTACATTTTGTAGAACCATGTAGATTATCGAATCATACTTTAAGCATATCATCTAATCAATAAAGCAATAGGAATCCAAACATTAAATCTACATATATGTAAATGCTAAAGTGTCACCATCACATTAATTAGATTAAACCCTACTCTAGTCCTAAACTAGGACTTTAGGGTAAGGAATTAGGGTATCAAACCTATTTCCATCGCACGATTGTTTAATAAAGTTATTAATTCACATTATACATCATGTGCAACCCTAATTAACAAGTTAGCCCTTGTATGTCATTAGGTGCAACTATGTGAGATTATGCAACTTTAAGATCATAGTGAATGATAATATGGGGTTCTAAACCCTAATCATTTAGATCCATCATACCTTTCATTAGGAACACTTAAATCATATTAAGTTCGTTAAGATTATCACAAGTTATGAAATTTTGTTTCAAAACTCAATTTAAGAATGTATATGGCTATTCACTTTAGAAACCCTAATTCTACATAATCCTTACTATCATCACCTTGATTCATCATTATGTTTAACAATATCAGATAAAAACACCAACAATTAGCTATTTAATGTTTCCAACATTCCAATACCCAATTCTAAGGTTTCCATGTATTAATCATCACTTTGACACATCTAAGCATGACTTTTAGAACTAGAACCATAGTTGGAGTTTGCAAATATTTTATATATTCCTATTATTTTTCTAATAAATTTTCATATATGGTTTTCTATATTTGATTCATCCTAGTATTTTCTCCTAGTTTCATGAAATAATTATGTTTGGGCCAATTGGCCATTGACATGTCAGCAGTTGATTTTATTTGTGTTGGAAGCCAGTTAGGTCTATGAGTTTGGCTCACCTTCTGAGTCGACTGATCCAAGACACCTAGTCTAGGAGTGTACTAATCTCCCTCATACCCACACAAGTTTCCTTCTTACATAAACCTAATCGCAACATGATCACTGACGCTGCAGCAAACTCTGGTGTCGAGCCTCAGTCATGGGTGTCACTCACCTGGGCTTCTTCTTTGTTGCGACCCTACTGACCCAGATGTTAGCAAAGATTCTTCTTTCTCTAAACTTTGCAGTGCCACTCCTGACCTTCTGGTTCTGGGGCTGCAGTTATTTTGTTTTCACCTCTTTTGGTGACAGTCCAGAGCAAGAACATTGAAGACTAGTTTATTACATGAAGATGTGTCAACTTGCACCACACCTACGACGTACACTACTGCCCCCTACCGCTATTCTCCCCATCCTTGGGCATCAGCCTATGCAATGTCACAAGGTTGATGCAGTTAAGAGAAGGAAGGAGGGTAACACCGTGTGGTTGAGAGGGAGATTTTCTGTCCTCTACTAAGCTTCTCATGGTTATGCAAGCTAGAGATCCTGTCAACCTTGGAGGTGAGAGGAAATTGTGGCCCCTCCTAAAAACTATGAAACCCTAAAGACTAGGATGAGGATGATGAAGTAAGAAGAGGGGAAGGGTGTCCAACAAGGAGGATAGAGCCTACATCCGTGTGTATATATACATGAGTACACAGAACCTTTCTTTGGTCCTATCTTTTCATGCTCATTTTCTTCTCCACCTTAATTATTTTCCAACACTTCTACATCCATACCATGTACAAAGTTACCAAATTTGTTACCAAGTATTCCATTTTCTAATCTATCTTTCTATCTGATATTTATGGCAAGGCACTTATGGAAAAGAAGACACAGTTTCCAAAAGGAAGACATCAAGAGATCCCAATATAGGAATTCCCCTATCCATAACTTTTTTTTTTGAGGTCTAAACTTTCCATCTTCTATTAATCATTCAAGTCCGTTACATCATGATTGATTACATAGGATGGAAAAGAAGAGGTGGAACTAAAAGCAGCAATACTCGAAACAGCCCTCCTGGCTAGCTGATGCGCTAACCCATTGGCTTGTCTCTTACAAAAACTAAACACTATACTAGAGAAACAAGAACAAAGACTATAGATAAAATCTAGGTATGTTCCAAGCAGGTCCTTTCGCTGAGTTGTTGTCTTGAGGAGGTTTATCACCACTTCCGAGTCCGATTCCACGACGAGATTGGTGAAACCCTTGTCTTTTGATATTCGTAGTCCCTCATGAATTGCCCAAGCTTCTGCACATCTCACGTCCAACAAAGACGGATTCCTTGTACCAGCTATCCTCTCCACCTGCTCGGTACTATTTCTCCATACTAAACCGGCACCGTCCCAGTCCTGGACTCCTATAGCCGCGTCACAGTTGAGCTTTGTGACTGTCGGCGGTGGGGGAGTCCACTTGGTTTTGTGTTGATTCACCTCCGCTGGCCTGCATGTGCTATGTTCCTTGCTGCCCTCGCGGTGTGCTCGGATCAGTTGTAATAGTCCCCGGTGAATGATGCTCGGCGGTCTGTATTTCTACTCAAACACGATCTCGTTGCGGCGTGTCCAAATGGCCCATAAAGCTGCTATTGATTCTTTTTCTTGTTCTATGTCCCCCGTCTGCGTGAGGGCAAGTACTGCTTCAGCCACTGATGTCGCTACTCTACACATCCGAAGACTTCCTTGCTGCACCAAAGAACAGCCGCTCCACACCTCTCCTGCGTTCGAACACCGGAACAGAAGGTGAATAATGTCTTCTTTTTCTCGTTGGCACAGATTGCAAACCCCCATCTCGTGGAAGTGGCGATCAAACAACCTCCCGGTCGTGGCCAAGGCTCCCTTAGTGCAGCGCCACAGAAAATGAGCCGCCTTCGGGATGAGGTCTCGCTTCCATGCTAGCCAGTAGGCAGATCGGACCGTAAAATCTGCTGTAGCTGGCTTGCATGCTAGCCAGTAGGCAGATCGGACCGTAAAATCTGATGTTCTACTTGGCTTCCAGAATATGGAGTCTTCTTTGTTCGATGCATCCAGCGGGATGGCTAGGACCTTGCTTGCAATAGCCGGTATAAAAAGCTCTTCTACACTATCTTTTTTCCAGTGCATGGTTGCTGGATCGATGAGCTGCTGGACCCATTGAATAGATGGACTAGATACACCATAGATGGCCTCCAGACTTCCGTTTATATTGGGTATCCAGTGGTCCGACCATATATTAACATCCGACCCGTCCCCTATTCTCCATTGCAAGCCTTCCAACACCAGGCTCTTTGCATTCCAAATGCTACGCCATGTGAAGCTCGGGTTGTGCCCCCTTCTCGCATGTAGCATACTCACTGATGGGAAGTACCTCGCTTTAAGGACCTTGTAAACTAGTGTATCCCTCCTGTGAATGAGTCTCCATACCTGCTTTGCTAGCAGCACCTGGTTGAAGTTATGTAAATTTCTAAATCCCATACCTCCTTGACTTTTCGGTTTACAGAGATTTTCCCAGCTAACCCATGCCATTTTTCTTTCCGTTCCCTTTGCACCCCACCAAAATTTGGAAATGGTGCTATTGATACTATCCAGTAAATATGAAGGCAGCTGAAAAATACTCATGATATATGAGGGTATTGCTTGCGCCACTGCTTTGATGAGGACTTCCTTCCCCGCTTTAGATAGTAATTTTTCTTTCCACCCTTGCAGCTTTCTCCAAACGCGTTCCTGGATGTAGGCGAACACTTGCTTTTTTGATCTTCCCACCACCATTGGTAGGCCCAAATACTTCCCGTGTCTATCCACCTCCTTCACCTACAATAGATCGACCAGTTCCTCTCTCTTATCTCTGTGAACTCCTTTGCTAAAAGCCACTTCGGTCTTGGATAAATTGATTTTTTGCCCGGATGCCCGTTCGTATTGGCTGATGATTTCAGCTAATTTCAGACATTCTTCCTTAGTGGCTCTTGCAAAAAGAATGGAGTCATCTGCAAAGAAAAGGTGAGAAATCCTCAGTCCATTCCTGCTGGCTTTAGCCCCATGAATCATATTTTGTTGTGAGGCTAAAAGAAGGGAAGTAGAGAAAGCTTCAGCACATAAAATAAAGAGATAAGGGGAAAGAGGGTCTCCCTGACGCAGTCCTCTGGACGGTTGAGTCTTCTTGGTACGCTCTCCATTTATAGAAAAAGAGTGTGACACCGTAGTCATGCAGTCTAGAATCTTCTTCCTCCATCTCTCACCAAACCCCAACTTTTCCTGAATGTAGTCCACAAAACCCCATTCCACCCTGTCATAGGCTTTTGACATGTCCAGCTTCAAGGCAATCTGACCCTTTTTTCTTCCTTTGCTCCCTTTCATGGTATGAAAAATTTCATAGGCAATGAGGGCGTTATCAGTGATAAGTCTACCTGGAATGAAGGCACTCTGTTGTTCCGTTATAACTCTATCCATCAACGGTCTCAATCTGTTAAAAACAACCTTAGAGACAATTTTATACACTACATTGCATAGACTTATAGGCCTGTATTCACCAATCTCAGTAGGCTTGGAGACTTTTGGAATCAGTACAAGGAGAGTAGAATTAATCTCAGAAATGCTTCTATCAGATTTCCACCAACCTTTGATATAGTTTGAAACATCCTCCCCTACAATATGTATCCATAACTTAATTGCCAACTTTACTTGATTAACACACAAAATACATAAAGGAAAGCATACCACTATATGGCACATATTTGATAACTTGATTCTTAAATTATTCAAAACTCTTCTATTCTTGGGATCTAGATCATTCTTGGTCTCCTCTTAAATCAATTATTTCTATTTCTAAAATATTAATGCATTTTGCAATGTATATTCAAAATTGTGGGATATACAAAACTTGCCCCTTTGAAACATTATTTAAAACAATACCATTACGGAATATCATTGTCTCCCAATCTAGAATTCTCATATCATCATTAATATTTTCATGTATACCAAAAGTTTAGACATAATAATATTTATTGATGTCTCGAAACATGTGTTGCCAAACTGGCTAGATAATTATCCTTTAAATAATCTAAAACATCACACATCATGTTTTCTTTTGGAAACTTGCATATTATCTTAAATATCTATTATCTAATAATTCACAGTGCCTTATTTATTTTTACACAAAAAATCCTATTTCTTTCTCTTATACACCAAGGACATATTTGCAACACAAATATTCTCATAAGCAACATTATCAATATATCAATAATATAATTAAAACATTTACTTATTGGTTCATGGCTTATATTTATTTAAGTCAATTTTACCAAAATTGAGGATATTATAAGTTCACAAACTTGTTTTATATGTTGGTGGATATGTTGTGTTTGAGTTTTAGTTCAATGTAATATATAAAATTTGTGTACTTACAAAAAAGGCATGTTGGGATCATAGTTTTATGGTAAACATTTATGGGAGAAATTCATATAGTGGGACTGTTGTGTGTGAGCATAATATTAATTTTGGTGATAGAGTATAGTTTTCACACAAACATGCCTTTATATACAAACAATGCCTCCATACCTCTATTAGATTATTAAAGAGATGGAGGAGTTATTAGCATTAAATTATTGACCATTTGCTTGTTGGTAATTTTGCAAGTTTAAAAGATCCATGTTGAAGATTATATTCTCATTCAATATAGGTAAAACTAAGTATTTTATTTCTGATAAGAGCACGGTAAATATATAAATAATAGAAGATAAAACTAAATAACAGTATGAAGCATATGGATTATATGAAAATACAACATAAGTGGCTCAAAGGTGGATGGATAAATCCAAATATATTGGGAACTGATGTGTGGCCCCCATATAGCAACACATAAATTGATAAGAAAAAATAATGGAGGTGTATACTCTTAGTACATCCTAGAGGCCTAGGGTTGAAGAATGAACGAAATATCATATCTTTAATAGGTCAAAAGTAGTTATGTGTTAAAGTAGTCACTACATAATTAGGTGTAATTATGAGCATTCTCCATTTCCATGCCTACATTAGCAAAGGTAACAAAACCCATCAGAGCAATTTCATCATCAATAGAAAATGGAGAAGGCCTTTGTGAGGATTTGGATTAAGGGATTAACATACATCACTAATGAACATTAGATCTAAGAGGATTCAAGCACATATGTGTTGTCATTGATGTGGGTATGATAGCTATATGAACAAAAAATATGTGCTCCTTTTGAGTCATATATTATAAACAATTAAGGTGGAAGTAGTACTCCTATTGTCACTCATAAATGGGTCTATGCATGCGTCCTTAAAATACAATGTATGTATCATGAATATGTTAATATGATAATCTGTGGAATTTTTACTATATAAATGATATCCTATATTCTTTGAGTATTAGAACCCAAAGAAAGTATGATCTACATTATCAATGTCTTCCAAGAGAGGAAGGAAACTACAAGAACCTAGTTTTCCCCTTTTATGCCAATTGTCACATAGAAGAAGTTTCTTGTGTGCAACTATTTGGAGAAGTGAGAGTAACATAGAATGGCATTTTATATCCCAAAATATTTTCCTCACAACCATGAAATTTTCATAGTGAAAATATCTAGGATATGTGGTATATAATCAAGTAATCCAAGTTGAGAAATTAGTCCTTGAAGTTTGTTGTATCTATAGCTATTGATCATTTGATTACTAGATCGAATATGATATTTTCTTAAATTGGATCTTGGTATTTAATTATCAATGTTATCCAAGTAAGACTACAAATCATAAAAAATCAATGACGAAAAAGAGTTTGGTGGGATATAAATTGATGTTTTAATATAGAGTCATCCTTCTAGGAGTTGATGCCACGAACATGAATATTATTTTTGGTTTATCTGAGTCTAAGGACGTTTATCATGTAGCTTTTAAGTCTAAAATAATTGTACCAAGTACTATCTTGTACATTTCTAATGGGAAATAACGTGGAGTTAGTATGAATAGCATATTTACAATGCTTTTGACACAAGATATACCCTTTTCTCTATATATAAGAGTTGCACACTACCCTAGACTTGATGAAACTATATTGGACCGACAACTATTTTATAGTAACTTATATGGGCTTCTAGACACATGTCTATATTGCATGACTTTATGTCTCTTGTTAATTATAATACTCCACCACAATCTAAATAAGGGAAAAATCACATGATCATCTTAGACATTGACAAGACAAACTCAATATTAACAAGAAAAATGAAAATCATGAACAACATTGGAAGAAAGAAGATATACTTTGCATGACATACAAACTCCCCTAGACTTTGACAATGTCATTGAACTTGATAACAATCAGAGAAGCATGTGGACTTGAGAAAGTTGGACATTTGACCATGTTGGAGCTTGTATCTTGTAGTAGAATACATAAGTAGAAACTTGCATCTAGATCTGAGCCTCCAAGTCACCAACTACCTTATATCATGTTCAAGCATTTTCTAGGTCAAGACCCCTACGTGAGTGCTACTATAATAGTCAATATGAGATCATGTGTTGCAAGAAGATGACATTGATATAGATGGTCAAAGTATTTAACATGTCATAGATGGATAAGTTGGAGAATTTGATAAAAATGATTGGTGAATAATCTTTTGCAAAAAATAATTTATACAAGATAAACACTTATAGAATGCGGGTGTGGATATAATTTCAATAGAGATGGTTACTAAAAAAATAATTTCAATTTTGGAGTGTGGATATTGATAAATAAATGACTTGGGCTTCTAAAATGTAATTTACATGAAAATGACATGTGAGTAGGATATATAATACTCAGATATCTAGTTCCTACCTAAATGGTGATATATATATACTTGAGAACAAGTATGCATGACAAAATGGTGTATCCTATCATAGAATAGATTTAAACATATAATAAATACCACATTCGTTGAATGGGCATTCAAGGGATCATGTGCTCTTTAAATAATATTAACAACCCTAAAGAGAAAATATGACTAAATGATTACCATCAAAGTGAGATGGTTATCTATATGATGAGATGATTGTTAGCATAAATGGATTATTTGTAAGTTGGGCTTTGGTCCATTGCATTTATACATTCATGACGTTATGCAAGTGTATTTAAGTGAGGATATTTTTATTCAATTAAGGTTACCATGTATCTTTGTATTCATATATACAAGAGAATAAAAACCTCTTTTCAAGCTAATGAGAATGCTGCTATTTCTTTCTATATGGTATTAGACACTAAGCCCTAATCCTACTATCTACCAACTCTTCCTCTTCCCCTTCCTTCCTTTTATTTTCTCTTTTATGTCTTCCCCTCCCTAATGGATACCGATGTCGTCTCCATCGACAACAGTGAGCAACCACCAGTCAACAAACACAAACTTCCTGCCAAGCAAAGCAACTAGTGGCCAAATGCAAGCAGCCAGTGCCATCAGTAGTCATAAGCCACTAGACACACGACATGAAAACAACGATAGGTACCCACTATCAAGATGGATGTGGGATGTGTCATCTGACCTGCCACCACCACAACACCTTGTCGAGCTCATCTCACATGATTTCTCCCCTCCTTCCCTCTTCTCTTGTGACTTGTCTATAGATCTGACATAAGGAAAGACTATGTGCCAATTTATAATGTGCCAAAAAGTCGTAGGGCCCTGTCTATTTTCTTTTTACTCTCCACGTGGTTCCCCTAACCCACATGGTTGAGTACCTTTTCATACATTAGGAATTTTTATTTATATTACACATCACAACATCTTTATTCATGTGATTTTATCTTTTTTCCCTACCACACCTATACACTGGTAGTTCTCTTTTGTTCTTTCTATCGTGCTAGTATTCTGATATTGTATTTTCTTTCTATTATTCTTTTTGTTCCATTATCATGGTAGTGCCTTCTTTTTTGTACCAACCCTTCAATCTGATACTTTACTTTTTACTATGGTTGAAAGTAAAATTATTATCTATAAAGACATGTCCCATGTCATTGCTATTAAGCTCAATGGTGATAACTTCTTGTTGTAGTTAACATCATTCAAACTTTTCTGGAGTCACATGAAAATTTTAAATTCATAAAAGAAGTTGCACCGTTAGAACATAATGATGCATGGGTCAAGAAAAACAACTAGGTGCTTTCTTAGATATAAAGATGTATGGAACCTGATATGGTCTATTTAATACATGTGGCATAGAAATGCCAGACTCATATGGGAAGAAATTAAATAATTTTATGCATAGGAGGACATCTTCCCTATTTGTAAAATCCTATGGACAAAATTTTCTCTATACACCAGGGAAATCATTCCTTGTCCAAATACTATGATTCCATGAAACTTCTTGTAAATAAATTAAATTCCTTCTAGTCCAACACATATATTGAAATTGCTAAGGAGAGAGATACCCATATTACCAAGCAATTTTTTTGTAGTCTTCATCCCAGGTATGTTGCCAATTGACAACTTCTTTTTGGCACCAGAATTTGGTCCATGGACTAAGCTTATGCCAGCCTATCTAGTTTGAGATGACTTCTATTCAAACCCACCGCACAATGAAGTGTTTGAATCCCAAACCACAATGATATCTAATTTAAGGGGGCACATATGTGGTCATGGTACACGCATGGTACCAGGACAAAAATGCACTTACAATGGAAAGTTAGGCCATGTTTAAGATGTGTGCCATTGCAAGAATGGATACCCTACCCACTATGGACCAGGATGTGATAGAGTTTCTGCACATGTTACTCACCTTCCACACCAACCATTGGCTAGGGTCCTCCAACAACCATTATGGCTTATAATTTTACAATATAGTCCATGCATATTTCACTAGTGAAGGAGGAATATGAACATCTTTGTCAAACTTCACATCAATATGGTGACACTCCTCTTCACACCAGCATGGTAGGATCCTCCCTTGATTCACTTATTGTTGAACTATCCACTATATTACCTTCATCCCATCTGACTGCTCATCAAGGTAACCTAATGTCCTCTATTATTGCTTTATATTCTAGTTGGATAGTGGATTTTGATGTTACCTAGTATGTGAATGATATGACATGCATTCTTACATCTTCTGAAATTTTTATTCCACATTCCACTATCACCCTAATAGATGGAGTAGTTAAATAGGTCACCAAGTGTGGCACTATTCCACTTTGATCCAAACTTAAATTATATGTTTTTCATCTTTTTTCTATTTTCCATATCATCTAATGTAATTGGCTAAACTCATTGATTCCCTTCATTGTTTTGTAACTTTCAAACCATCCAGATTCATACTCAAGGACTAGAAAATTTTGATGACAATTGGCATGGGGTGTACTCTATTGATCTTTATTGCTTGCCCACTCTCCAAAAATAAGAGTAGTGCTCTTGTTGCATTCTCCCCTTTCTATGTACATCTCCAACTAGGCCAACCTTGACTGGACAAGCTCAAGATCTTATATGAATCTCTTTCTAATTATTTTTCTATTTTATGGAATGCATGTTAAATGGGAAAACACCATCACATATATTTTTGATCTTGTATTGTTAAAAAATCCTATTAACCCTTTGATTTGATACATAGTGATATGTGTGGTCGTTCTTGCACAACAAGTAGCAATGGTTTCAAATATAGTCTTACATTTGTGGATGATTTCTCTCAAATGACATAGATTTGTCTTTTTCAAACACATCTTGAGGTCTTTCACTGTGTCCATGATTTTTACAAATGATTACTATTTAGTTTTCTTAACCAATTTATATCTTGTGCATCGATGAAGCTCTTGAATACACCCAACATGTAGTTCATCTTTCCAACAATGTTCATGTGCCTTCTCTCCACAACAAAATGGCATTACATAGTGTAAAAATGGTCATATTCTTGACATTACACACACTAATACTATTCATACAAATCTCGCAAAAAATGTTTAGACTGATTATATCCTCACAACATGTTTTCTGATCAACTAAAAACCATCCTTATTTCTCTAAAAGCAGACTCCTTTTTCCATTTTATATCAACATGACAAACCATTTTCCTTAACATCTTGGATTTTGGATGCATCATCATGTGTTCACAATTTTAACCCTAAGGCAGACAACCTATCCACCACATAATAAGAATGTCTTCTAGGGATGCCCCTTCTCTCAAAAGGGTAAATATCCCTTGGTCCCACAATTGGTCATGTTTATGTCTCTATTGATGTAAATTTTCATGATTTTGAATTGTTTTTCTCTTTGGTGCCTTCATCCTCTACACACACATGACTTGATTATGCTTCATGAACCTTTGCCTCCAATTCCATTATCAAAAACCTAAGAGTATGATTGATGCATGGAAGTTGATCCCAAACAAACAACCCAAGAATCATCACTCGTCCAGTTCAACCCAACTAACCTATCATGCTTTAAAAAGCTAAATTCTCTTGCAATATTAACATTCCAATTTCTAACACATGATGCTTGTCTGACTCTCTCCTATAGCTTCAACCTTTGCCACTATTTTGAATATTAATTTTGTCCCCAAGTGACCAATAGATGCATTGAAACACCTTTACTGGAACACTACCATGTTGTAAGAGATGTGATCTCTACATGACAATCATACTAGATATCTGGTTGATCTACCACCAGGAAAAAAACATTCTTCGATATCACTAGGTGTTCTCAATCAATCATCAATTATGATGACTCTATCGAGCAAATGAAGGAGAAAATAGTAGCTAAGGGATTTACTCAAACCTTTAGACTAGATTATTTTTCTTTTCTACTATGACATAGATTACTTTAGTCCACATTCTTATTTCTTTAAAATCTCATTATGGTTGGCCACTTTTAAATTATATATCAACAATGTGTTCCTACATGGGAATCTTCTATGAGAGGCTATGTACACCAAATTCCCAAATATTTTGTTGAAGGGGAGTCCTCTTGAAAAGTTTTCCACCTCAAACTATCTTTATATGGACTTAGGGAATCCAAAGATCCTGGTTCGATACACTCAGCATAGTTCTTCAAAAATTGGGTTTCTACTGGTCATCCACAGATTACTCACTATTCTCATTAAAATCCTATAGAGGGCACATTCTCCTTTCTATCTATGTTGATGATATGGTGATCATAGGAAGTGACAAAATTGGTATCAACATACTGAAATAGTCTCTACAAGCCCACTTTCATACAAAGTATTTGAGAAATTTGAGATACTTCCTCGGGATAGAAGTATTTTTAGCCTCCACAGAGATTATCTTATCCCAAATTCATAATGTGTTAGATCTACTTTAAGATACTAGAATCACAAATGCTAAACCTATCTCCACTTGCATGGATTATCTACCAAGGTTCCTTTATGGGGGGGATAATTTTATCGATCCAACAAGGTATCATTAGGTGGTTGTAAATTGATTTATTTAACAATTACTCAACTTGGTGTAACCTATATCGTGGGAGTTTTCAGTTAGCACATGTGTGGACCTCTACAACAACACTGGTGCAACATTTAATGTATTTTTCCACTATCTTGAAATCACCCTAGTTTAAGGACTATTCTACAAATTTCCTAAAGAGAAAGAATTTGCTCACCTAATAACGTTAACAACCCGAGAGAGTGAATATGGTGAAATAATTAACATCATATTTAGAAGGTTATCTATATGGTAAGATAATGAACAAGTGGATATGATTATGCAAATACATAATCATAATCCAAATAGATATCCTAAAAGTATAGATCATGGGATAAATATGATAATATAGATGGGAAAGACAACCTTAAATAGAAGAGACCCAACAAATTAACCCAAGTGATGACCCTATTGTACTATATTATGTAGGCCTCTACTATTGGAGCCATATTGTGAATATACAAACTTTAGAGTCTCAAATGAAATAGGTATTGAATTCTTTATTAAAATATTGACTCTTTTTCCTCTTGAATTGCATGCATGACACCTTTCATTGTGGTGAACTGAAAAGTATTTATAAACGTTCATGTCTATTGAAGGTCAGCACCCCCATTTTGTAGGTGTTGAATTTTATTACCTATAATACAACACTGGAACTGATCTGCTAGAGTTTTGACTCTCTTTGGACATTGTCTCAGTTAGAACATTGTAACACTTCATGTTGGGCACGTCCCACCACTCCACATAGTGGATTTAGTGAATTATGGTATCCCAATATACTGGTTAAGATAGTAATTAGGCTATTATGCCATTATATCATAGATGATTGAACACGAGTCAATATGACCTTGAATGATGTAGTAACAATGGGAAATTATATTATTCAAAATTGATCATATTATTATGAATAAACTTCAATGTTTTGGAAACTTTTGAATGCTTGATGTATGTGGATAATTTTTAATGTTGAACAACCTTGCAATTTTTTTATTTGGATAATCTTGTGAACTTGATATCTTGAAACACAAATTTCATTGAAGTTCATTCTTATCTTGATAACCTATTCCACCAAATAGACATGACATAGATATGGAATTACATTTAATCCTCTATTTGTACATAATGTATTTTCATTAATTAATATGGATCTAGTACTAGAATTTCTTGACCTTTTTCCTCTTTGGTCCATGTCATGGATGGATTTCTTCCTTTGGGATGTACATGGACATGTGATTGAAGAAAAACTTAGAAGAGAGGTACATGAAATATCCTCTATTGATCAAAGAGTAGTTATAATTATGTTTTATTATATAGTCCATATGTATAGGCTTCTACAAACTCTAATGTAAAGCATTAACATAGGACTTTTCTAAATATTAAATATAAATTTAGCAAAAAATGATTGTACAGATCAATTCTTTATTATATGGTATTGGATACATAAACAATCAACACTAATTCATGCCATGTAAGAGTATAATTAGTTAGGATTAAAATTGGAATAGTTAGGACTTAGGAAAATGATTGACAACCAATTGTATTTCTACTACCGTAGAATATAGTATTTACCTATGATATAAGTAGAGATATTGATGGTAGTGGATGTAACCTAATCATGTCATTTCCAAAACACTTATACTTCAACCTGTGGGTTCTCGAGTCCTTATCTGGGTATGCATTTAGCACACATAATTAATAATTAAGATTCTTTTGAAATATTTGTGTATAGAGTTACAATATGGCCCTCACGCACCAATATCACCACGTTAGGTATATGAATGATACAGTACCCTAGATTATTTCTTTAGATTGGGACACACAAAAGTAGTTGCAAATATATATATAAATGATACATAAAACATAAACCCAAGAATCATTTGAATTCATTTAAATATCACATTTGGTAAACTTCCAATTTGAATATTGAAACAATTTCAGTCATGATGGGGCTTAGGTAGAAAATTATTTTCTTAAAATCACCTTTTAATAAATTATTGGAGGATAAACATCACCATGTAAGTTAAAATTAGCATAGGTGTCTAAGGAAGGATGTTCAATGAAGGTTTTAGCATAATCACTCCTGACCCACTTGGATGGTGGTGGGGTTCCTCACTATACAAATTGACATGGACAAACTAGTTTTGACTACTTGGAGAAATTCATAACCATCAAATAAAGTCTCCTACCCAATTTATCAATTTACTAAAAAAAGGTGTATATATAATTACCTATAATCTAGAGAAATTAAATGATAATATGTTAAGTATGGACCTACTCAATGCAACTAGTCATTTAGGAAGAAGACATATAAACCCAAAAGATGTAATATCAATTATAGATTGCATACCGGCTTAGAGAAGTGTCCCTACCAATAACTTCAAACAAAAAATATTATCAATAATCAATTTGAAATTAGACAATCTAAGAAATAAATAATATGCTCACCTCCTAATTATTTCACTACAAATTTTGAACATCTTGAAAGAAAAATAAATGTCATGAGCCTAATATTAGATCTATGTAAATGTGAGACTGTGTATAAAAGTAAATTGAAATTTGAAATTTTCATCCCAATCAAGAATAAGATAATGATAAAATATATTAGTATAAATTCTAGGACCTCTTCATTCTTGAACTTAACCTTCTTATATATATAAAACTTTTGACAATTTATATAATTTGGTCATCATATTGATGAAAAATTCTACCCAAGCCAACAATATCAAAATTCAAGTATACCTCAATACCTATTCCCCTAAAGAATGACATAAAAGATGGTAATGACTATAGATATAAATTGGTATAGATAAAACACAAAAAATTCTAATATTAAACCTAATAATGAAAATTTATCAGAGGATTGTGTCGTGCAAAAAAACTTTAAATAATGGTTTGAGAACCAAAAGTTTGGAATACACCAACCGAGTACCAAAACATGAGATTATTAATATTATACAAACCTTTCTGTAGGAAAATATAGAATAGAGATGGCAAAGGAAACTAAAATTTCCTGTCACATCCCCCATGACCAACGGATTGCGTTAATAACTATAAATAGGAATGTTTGTGAGGTATATACCTGGTCCAAGAGGAAGTCCAATGACAATCCTCACAATGACATGCTTATTTTTCAAGCAACACTCAGATTGTTGTCCAGGTGTAGCACCATGCATGGTAGTTGACAACATTCTCCTAGAAGGTGGTCATGGCCTCCATGCCTCTACATAGTCCATGTTGTCCACTGGGAATGCATTCTTTTGTAACTAATAGGAAGGAGTTGTCACTTTGATGTCAACATGCTAGCACTTACTTATTCTCCCTTGTTGTCTCTCCCTTTGATGGGTAAGACTTTATTTGGGTTCTCACATTACCACAACTATGATAGGACAACATTTATCAGTGTTATTTGTGTCTTCTAAAAGCTTTGACTACCACCTCTATTTATAGGAGAGTCAAGGTCATAGTTTCCTATTCAATTAGGAGTCAAAGAGATGGATTTTCTCACATTTCTGGCTATTGTAGGTCATGAGTCGGTCGACTTACACCCCAAGTCGGTTAAATTGAATGTTTTCCTATTTGCAAACATATTGGCAATTAATGCACAACATGACTTCAACAATAATCCTTAATCTAATCAAATTGATCATTGAAATGGGTGATTCACATGTTGAATCAGTTGGTTTAGACTCTAATTGATCCATTTTCCAATTCAGCAAATGTTCATCCAATATTTTTAGATTGACTCAACAATTTGATCAGTCGATTCAACACTTGAGTTAGTTGATTCAAATTCTCAGTCTGCCAATTTTCAGCCAATGATGTTCAAATTGAATATCTATACACTCTAGCAATCAAATTAAATTTATTTTGTAAGTAATCTCCTCCTCTAGGTATCTCCTATGTGTGTGACCCTATAGATCCCAAGTTAAGTAGGTAATGAATGTCCATAACTAAATTATTACACCACAAGCAATTAGTGATATATAGCAACACATGATTGTTACTGAAGTAATTGGAAAGTTGGAGATCAAATTCAACCTATAAAATCTGATTAGCATTATAGTGTTTGTAT
Source organism: Alisma plantago-aquatica (assembly GCA_963693085.1). Lineage (NCBI taxonomy): Eukaryota > Viridiplantae > Streptophyta > Magnoliopsida > Alismatales > Alismataceae > Alisma > Alisma plantago-aquatica. Next base: position 153,180,193 of record OY856414.1, on the reverse strand, counting down.
AGCTCCTTTGACTCTAATATACATGTTGAACTCAAGGGATGGAAACGTCATTCTCTTAACATCCAATCTATTATCCTTGAACTAGAGAAGAGTGTCTAAGATGCATGTGAGCTCACATATCATATATTAATTCACATGAGTATGGAGATACATTTCTCAGTTTCACTTACCAAGTGGCCAGGATATCAACTCCAGGAGGAAGAAAAAATCCTTTCTACATCACACACAATCAATCCCCATGTGTCACAACGAATCTGAGCATCACATTTATGGTAATTCTTATTCAAGTTCATGTCAGATGGTGTTAAATTACATTGAATGACATGCGATGATTGTAGTGATTTAGGTCTAAGAACCAAAATCACCACTATCACGATGCGATTTGATTCTTTACCACTCAAGGGTTTCCATGTATAACTCTCAAGGTGGGTCTGTCTGGTACACTATTCTCTAAAAAGTACCTATGAGTTTGATTTGATATCACATATCATGACTAATGAGATTTTTTCATCAACCAACACACACTCTAGTCTTATTCATTATTGTAGTCTATTAGCTTCCGCAATAACATGTAGGTAAATATGTCTACAAAATAGGCAGCAATTTTTTTTTTTACTTCCATATTCTCCATTAAACCAATAGATCACGACAATAACTACGCAATGGGAAAGATGGTTTAGATGAGATGCCTGGTCCAGAGCAAGCCCAATGAAAATATCCTCATCGTGTTGTGTATCTTTGTTCAAATTTCTCTCGAACAACGTCCACAGTGGCTCCTGATTGATTACCACGGACAACATCCTGACCTTATCCTCTGAGTGATAGGCAATAGCTTCCTCACCATTACAATAGTCCACATGGACCATTGGGAACTCATGTCATTTTAGAAGATCAAACACGAAGGAGTTGTCCCTCCATGTTAGTGTACTAGCACCAACTTGCTCTCCCTCCCTTTCTATCCATCCCTTTATCAGGTAGAACTTGCTCAGGTTCTCTCAGTTACCACAACTAGACAAGACAACAATTGATAGAGGAAATTGTTGTGTCTAGGAATCCCTAGTACCCCTCTATTTGTAGGAGGGTTAGGGTAAGGTTTCAAACAATGAGTGGGAGTGAAAGGGACCGGAATACCATGAATTTTAAAACTTTGCTAATAGAAAAATGATCAGTTCACATGTCTAACTGATCGGTTGGCATGTGAGTTGATCGATTCACCAAGTGAACCAGACGTTTCACCATGTTTTCCAATCGTAATTGTATTGGAAATCAATTTTGAATTCATGCTCAACATGACATCTACATGAATCCTTGATGCAATAAAAATGATCTATTACTAGGAATCACATCTGATGAACTGGTCGGTTGTCCGACCATGAGTCGATCAATTCACTCTATAAACCGTTCGGTTGGTGCTCTGATTCAGCCGAAATTTAGCCAATGAAATTTCCAATCGACCTAACACTCCAACAGATCGGTTCAACACTTGAAATGGTTCGTTGGGAGTCCACTCATTTAGTTGTTTTTTAAATCAAATACCTAAACACTTTAATAATCAATTTAATTAACATTCATGATCAAACTCCTATTCCAAGTGTATCCTATGTGTGTGACCCTATATGTTCCATATTACATTGGTAGAAAATGTCCATAATGAATTTATGACATCACAAGTAAAGAGTGGTATCTAGTAATACAATATTCCTACCTAAGTAAATGGAAAGTTCCAGAACAACTTCAACCTATAATCTATTATAGGTGTTATAGTATTTGTATAGTTCCTTTGTCACTGATATCCAAATTGAACTAGAAGCATGGAGTAGTCATCCTCTTCAACATTTAATCTTTGTTCCTTGAACTAGAGCATATATATGTACACTCAATATCACATATTGTCTCACATGCACATGCACATGGCCATGCTTTTCTCAGTCTCTCTAATCAAGTGGCCAAGATATCATACTCTCATAGCGTGTACAAATCCCATCTACATCACTCACAATCATCCCCATGTGTCACAGTGCACTTGATCATCACCTTTATGGTAACACTTATTCAAGGTCACATTGGATGATGTCTAAGTACACTGAAAGACATGTTATGAGTGTAGTGACTTTAGGTCTAAGAACCACAATCACCACTATCACTATAAGAGATGATTATGACTGCCAATCATGGTTTCCATGCATCACTCTTAAGGTGGGTCCGTCTAGTACAATGTTCTATAACAAGTATCTATGTGTTTGGTTTGATATCAGATATCATGGCAGATGAGATTTTGTCATCAACCAACACACATTATGGTCTTTTGTGTTATTATTGTCTATTAGCCTTCCACAAAAACATCTGACTATGGACATATCAAGAATGTATGTAGTATTGGCATCTGTATGATATCATTATTTAGACCCTCAACTCAAAGACATATATCATTTAGTAATATCATTATTTAAACATTTTTTATGTTACATCATTATCAAATAACTGAATAAAATAGAATAAATTGGAAGTTTACCTTTATTATTAATCAAATCATTTACCAGATATGCCATTACAATAATCATATGATTCTCTATAAGGGCATAAATACCAATAAACTCCTACTTGCACTTAGATCCAATCACCCATGAACTTAATCCCAAGTGATCTCACATGATCTTGATGCTTCGGCTGTGAAAGTGCTTTTGTCAAGGGTTCAACCACATTTCTCTCGGTCGGTACTCTACAAATCGTCACATCTCCTTGTTATATGATCTCTCATATGAGATGGAACCACCTTTGTATATACTTAGTAAACTGATGTGATCTGAGTTCCTTAGCTTGTGCAATAGCTCCAATGTTGTCACAATCTAGCTCAATTGCATCGCTAATGCTTGGAACCACCCCATCTGAGATGAACTTCTGGATCCTATTTTAGTAAACAGGAGGATATTATGATCCTAAAGGACATATGGAAGTAAAGCATGTCTACGTTGATGCATGTAGGGTTGAAACACTTGAGGTGAAGTGGGAAATATCTGATAACGTGGATAAGTTTTCTGAGATGCAAAAGGAAAGATGAATGGAAGGTTCTAAGGAGTGAGATACACATCAATAAATGTGATGAATCATGTGACGTTCTTGACATTGAAGATAGAGAGAGGAATAAGACCAAGGTTATTGATAACCTGGATTGATTTGTCATAAGAAACCCTAAGGATATTGTAAATGAAAGGATTTCTTCCATGCAACCAACAATAAAAGACAAGTTAGTAAAGGAAAGAAGGGTCACAATGTGTCAATACATAGCATGACGGTTCAATGAAGTGGGTAATGTAAGTTCTAATTTCTTACTTTATATTAGCTAATACTTAATTTATGAATTCTATACTCATTTTGTACATGACATCACTTATTCAATGATGTGATAATAGGAATCCTTATAAACTTTGCAAACCATAACATATTCTAGGTAAGATGGAATCTATAGAAATGTATAGAGTTTATATGAAAGGACCCTCTATATAAATTAAGAGAGTTCTTCCTTAGGAAGGAGGTTGAAGTAACCAAATTATCTTAAAGCATACAATGAAGAATGGAAAAGAAGTGGTGACTCCTTGATGATAAATGCTTGGATGGATAAATGCAACATAGGTATCATGAACATTTTTGTTAACATTCGACTAAGGACTTATATTCTGAAGAACATTGATTTTTCATTTGAGGTGCACAACATTGGGTACATCTTTAATTTTGTTTATTCTAGTGTTGAACAGGTAGGAGAATAAAATATTTTGCAGTTGGTAAGTGACAATGCCCTAAGAAACCATGTAGTAGGTCGAAAACCATAGGAGAAGCAACCAAAAATCTTCTAGACTCCATGTATGGCATGTTATATTGACATGATGTTGGAGGATGTAACATACTCAATCCTAAGAATATAGGTTGACCCTCCATTCTTCCAGACCCCTGCCTGACTATGTTGTTATCCAATCTCCTTTTTTCTTCTTTTTGACCCTTTTACAATTAGATACCACTTAACACACCATAATTACCAATTTTAGCATAGATTGGACCTTGTTAGGATCTAATAGCCCTAATTGAATCATTAGTATTTCATGGACAAAAAATCTTAGGATATAATAACCCTAAAAATTGAATGGTGGAAAATTAGTGAATATTCATATGAAAATATATTCTTCATCACAATTAAATATCCTAATTAAACCTAGAATCTTAGAGTGAGGATATTGAAGATATAATAAGAGGTTTCATCCTATCTGGATATTAGGTTAAGCCAATTATCCAATTTAAGTGATGAATGTATAATGGTATAAGTGTAACAAAAACAAAGTTAAAATGTAATTTTATGCTCAAATTTGGATTCCTGACATCCTAATTAGCTAAAATACCAATTTTGGTCTTAATTGGGTATTAAATACACACTTAATAGTGGCTTTGAATGGAAGATGTAAGTTAAATTGACTTATCTGATTTCCTTTAGATGTCATGCCCTTCTTGGATAAAGTCATGAGTCAACTCATGGTTATGAGCATCTACATAGGTTGGGTATGAGGGAGGCATACCCCATCATCCCCTTCCTATGTCCTCTTCATTTCATGAATGACCAATTTTTGGATGTGATGATCGACCACCATTGTGGTCGCCTCACTCAACAGATTTCCATTTTTTCCTTACCAATGAACTCCATGATCCACTCTAATTCCAATGACCCCTTACTCAGGGTGATTTTTTGTCTAATTAGAAAATTCCCTATTTTTCTTAAGGTTTCAGTCACAGACATTCTCTTGGCTCCCCCAAATTACTCCTCCTCGATGCCCAATCATCATGCTTTTTGATCTGGGAGCATCCTTCACACTCCCTGAATCTCTCTCCCGATCCATTCCCCCCTATGTTTCATGAGTGGTGCTATCAGTGTCAATTGTCTTCTTTGGCGTAAAGCTTGAAGAAGCAGTAGTACGAGTCATCTCAAAGCAATTGGTCACGTGGTAATTATCCCCGACCTTATTCTTTCCATTCCTTATGCATAGAATGCCCTGACCTTCCCTAATTTTCTAGAATGACTAGTGTTCTAACCCTTTTTGGTTTGGCACCGAGGAGAAGGCCTACTCATCCCTGAACTTGCTATGGTTTTATGGATTATTGTGCACATCTCTCATATACAATGGAATGATTTGAGGTCCCCACTTGATCTGTTGTCACAACACATCCATCTATCATTTCACCATCCTCTTCCTTGTTCAGTGCACCCTATTTGTAGCATCTCGCCAGACATTGGTCTTTGGTTCATTACAAGGCTCTTCTGGTCCCTTCAACCTGAGGAACACCCCAACTATGTTCTAGGGTGTGGAGAAGGTTCCTTTTGGTGAATGTTGCTAGTTGTGTGAGCTTGCCTCAGATTCCTATCTGCACCATGTCATGATTTTCGACCCCCTCACTATCTTGAATGGTTTTTGATCTCTGAACATGGCTTCTATGCAAAATCTCTACAAGAGTTTTCCATACCATCTTTTCAGGATGAATCTTCTCATTTTAGGTCATCCCTCTCACTTCCTCCTTGTTTTCCTTGGTGGCTTCTCTTAGGTACTACTCCTATTTTGATGCCTTGTCATCATGACCTTGTTGTAGAAGCTTCTTCCAAATCCTGATGGTCTAAATTCAATCAGGTATCTCTAGCTCCATCTTAGTCTCATAGAGCTATTGGATCTCTCTCCAGATTGTGAGGATCTAAAACCAAGGAGTTGGGCCTTGAAACTGAGCTCTTGTGCTCCATACATGGTGAGGGAGAATGGTTTGACCCCTAGGATAAAAGTCCTACATAGCTCCTAAATGTGTGTTGTTTGTGTAAGCCAAGAGAGGGGCATTCGAGACTTCTAAAACATTTTGACTTGGATATGACCATGGGACATATCAGTCAATTTGGAGTATAGTTTCAGTGTGATATTCATTTAATGACTGAGTATCCTACAAAACCAAAATGGTCTTTCCACGTTTTAGTTTTAGTTTAATCAATAAATGATATTTACTTGTAAAACCCAAAGGTAATTATTAGCTTATCCAAATACCACATATAAATACATTTCTTCTAATAAAAAAACTCTAAAAGACTTAATGGGCTAGGTTTTAGAGTCTGTATTTCCAACTTACAGTAGGTCATTTTCTAAGGAAGCAAATCAATGGACGTATATTAATTAAATGCACAAATATTATGAGTAGGTTGCAAAAGACCTAACATTGAGCATAGGGAGTGCTATTGAATACCTAGGTCTCACAATAAGGTAGGTACATTCTCTGTTTTATTTTGGGCATTATTTGATTGAAACCTAACTTCAATTAATGAGGCATATCTTGAGCTATTATCCTATTTGAAAATTCATTTGTTTAACATTTATATTCCCTGATATGGATTCATAAAAAATGTCTATAAATCTTGAATTACTCTTGTCAATGGGTCTTTGGACCCCTCCTGTTATTATTGCCATTTGATGTGAAATTGACTAAAATGCTAGTCTTGCAACTCTATTTATGGATGTTGCATTATTGACTAGAATATCTACAATAGTGGTACTTATGTACAACCATACGGAAAACATATTCCACCTAGGGTGTGCGTTTCCACACTTATTTCCTTTAGGCCATGATCATATGGTGTTATGTCCCTATTTTAGGGATATTTAGTCTGCATTGTCATGCATGCAAAAGTTATTACTTTGTATTGAGATTGTTGATAACTGTTATGGAAAGGAACTTTTATTCTCATGCTTGTAATATTACTTTTAATATGACTCATATCTTTTGTTATATTTTTTCTTGAATCACCTAATTGCAAACATCCCCCTTTCTTATGGTAACATATCTTATTGTAGTTTTAACCGAATATAATGCCCAAAGTATTTACTATATGTTCATACTCATCTTTTGTTGACCCATACCTTGTTTCCAATGTTTTGGGTGATGTTCCCTTCCACCTAGATGTAGGCACATTAGAAGAGAAGGATGCACATAGACCGCATACAGGATCTTGAACCTTAGGATAGCTTGGAATGTCAGGAGACCCTCTACAACGGGTCATGCATGTTATTAGATTTCCTAGATATGTACCTTTTTACTTTTCTAAACCACCCTTTATGGGGAGGAAAATTTTACATGGATTACAATAAATTCATAGAAGTTTTTGTTTCCTCTTCTTATCAACTTTCATGCTTTTTAATGTATACCATTTGAGAAATAATGAAATTCCTACTTTCCTCTATGTTTGTATAGGTTGGTTTTACATCTCTCAATTTAGTGAATAGTGAATCCCCTATCGATCCCACTCTTTAAAAATGGTATCAAAGCCTAAGCAGTTGGTAACTTCACTATTTCAAGTTATCCTAGGTTGGTCCTCAATTAAGTATTTAGGTGACCCTGTACATGTAATTGATGTGCCTAATCTTGAATAGTGGAATACCAAATAGGGTTTCAGTCATGATCTAATTTGGTGATTTCCCTTCCCAAAACCACTATGTGGTTGAGATTCAGATTTTGGGAACCCAAATTATCCCTACACACTTTATGGAGTATGTAATTTCCCTACTTAGGGGTTCCATAGTCATTAGATTATATTTTTACATTTTAGGGGAGGATAGTTCAATACTTAAATTTAGGTTGACTTGAATACCCAGATATAGGATTAATTGTAATTATCACATGGACTCTTTCCTTGTTGCTTTTCTAGCATGCATGAATACCTCCAATGGGAGGATAGCATGTATGAATGTAAAATATAGAACTCTGACATAAATTGTAGAATGTTGATGATTCCCTTGATATTAGGTGATGAATGAAATAAGCTATATGATGGTTATGCATGCCTTTCCTTCAACATGGAGTATGTCCATATAGCTTTGCCCAAATCTATATAAGGGTACCATCCTCATTGAGCTTGTTATGCCTCACATATGAGAATTGGTTGACAAAAATTATATTGTCTAGTAGATATCCTTAAGTGTTCACCTTTACAATATCCAATAGTGTACCTAGTTTATATAGTGATTGAGAAGAGTAGATTAGATATATATGTCACCTTGTCTTGTGAAGGCATTATGGATGTAAACTAGCTACTGATGAGAAAATCCTAAATCTCTTCCTATAAAGTTGAGTAATCTAATGACTTCCTTAGGTCTCGAGATGAGGCAATTCTAATCATGATTAAAAGTGACATGGGAAATGGTCCATATAGTTCCTTATTAGGGTTTGATAGATGCTAACTTTGCATAATAGGAAACCCTTCTACCTCATATATTTCCATATTTCATATGCTATTTAGGTGTTATAAGAATTAGATCATTTTACAGATCCAAGTGATGTTGGAATAAAGTATATCAATTTTGTTTCCGAAGGTGTTTGACTTAGTTCTTAGATTGATTTTTGGTGCCACTTTTGAATTTTCTTTGCTAGGTTTTCATCGTCAAACTTATTTTGTTATTAAATTATACATACAAAAAGAAAATTATTTAGATTTTTATCAATAGTTTTGGAACCAAGTCACCACCACAAGAAATATTAAGTAGTAGAAGAACTCTTTAGTGGAGTAAACCTTGACTGGCAAGATGAACCATGAGACCGAATGCTTTTTAAGGAGTGAGTGCTAGGGATAGTTTTTGGATGTATAATACCTAGATCCACCCATGTTTACCATCTAGATGATTATATAAGTTATAGTTTAACCCTTTTAAGTGGTGACGTCTTTCATGCTATATTCATTATGAGTGTAGCTTAAGTTATTGAAAAATTGATATTAATAATATTTGCAATGAGTAAAATTTATGTAACTCATAGTTATTATGTAAATTAATTATTTCTATCATTTAATCAAAAATGGATGCATGACATTTGCTAATTACATTACCAAAAATGTTACTTCTATAAATTTTAAATTTAATTTTCACTTATTTTTAAAAGATTAACTTGAGTCATATAATACTAATTTATGTTAAAAAAGAGGAAAAATAAACTATACCTAAAAGCTCAAATTAATAACATATACCCCAGTTTTCTAGTAATTAAATGGTAAGGATAACTCTACACTAGAATCTATCTTGAATACAAAGCATGATGGAATTTACAAACATTTTTCCCATGGGATCATTATAAGCTAAAGTGGAAATGAATTAATTACACCTTAATGTAATGTGCATGATAAAATCATGGATGACTAATAAGGTGCATACAATACACAATAGTGGTCAAATTTGAAAGGTAAACATGTTACAAAAAAATCCTAATGTTATAATGAAACCCTAGACTTCTTGATAATGTTTGGTCATGAGTCCTCAAATAATTAATCCTCTTGGATGAAATTATAAATATAATACACCTAAAATCCAACCCTGATGTTGGGAGAAAAGGGGGACATATATGGATATCGTAACCAAATAGTACATTTAAAATAAAAAATGATGATAATAATCATAAAAGAAAATAATACTTACAATAATGATGGTATAATATATGTGTTCAGAATATCGATCCTAATCTAGCTCAACCCATCTACTTAGTGGTTATAATTTAAATGGTTCTATTGAGAGATCTAATTATTATGATTGGGAACCAATGCTCTAGTGATGTAAAATGATAAATTGTAGAACAACCTAGTGACCTCATGCGTGTAGTGACATGGTGTATGTAATAGGATAATGAAACAACCATAACAATACATGCAACCTTAATGAATGTAACACCGCCAAGATAATCTATGTCTTGGTGTAAATTTTCTAGATCAACCTAGAATATGAAAAGACTATGGGACTCCCTATTGGGTTTTTGATATAAGCATGATATGGAGTGTTTTGCAATGAACCACTACATCAAGTGTATTAAAAACTTTATACTGGTTCAAAGTATGACTTAGTACAGCTGGACAGTGATCTATGGATTTTAGGCTTAAAATACTCAGTAAGGGGTGGGGTGTTGTAGCATACTCAATCTTAGGCATATAGGTTAATCCTCCATTCTTCTAGGCCCATACCCGACTGTGTTGTTATCCAATATCCTTCTTTCTTCTTTTTGAACCTTTTACAATTAGATACCTCTTAGTACCCATAATTCCCAGTTTTAGCATAGATTGGACCTTGTTGGGACCTAATAGGCCTAATTAACTCATCAATACTTTATGGACATAAGATCTTAGGATGTTATAACCCTAGAAATTGAATGGTGTAAAATTAGTGAATAATAATACTAAACTACGTTCTTCATCACAATTATATATCCTAATAAAACCTAGAATCTTAGAGTGAGTATATTGAAGATAATATAAGAGGTTTCATGCTATTTGGATATTATGTTAAGCTAATTATTATATCTAAGTGATTAATTTATAATGGATTAAATGTAATACAAACAAACATAAAATTAAATTTAAGTTCATATTTGGATTCCTCACATACTAATTAGCTAACTTACCAATTGTGCGCTTAATTGAGTATTAAATACACAATTAATAGTGGATTTCAATGGAATATATAAGTTAAATTGATTTATCAGATTTCATTTATATGTCATACCCTTCTTGTCTAAAGGCATGTGTAAGGACCCCGCTTCCCGGTAACCCCCAATTAAGGGAGACCAAGAGGTAAGAGGCATTATCCCAAAATAGGATCAGTGGTTTTGCAAATAATCAACAATCATTAATAAATCCTACAACAACTAAGCTTTAAAATCGAATAAAATTTATCTTTTCTCATACCTTGCAAAATATAGGAGCTGAGGGACTTTACCCCATATAACATCTATCTATCTAAAATCCTCCAATCTTTATTAAGCTTTATTCCATCATTGTCACTTTACAAGAATATCCATTTTCTTGATAAACCTAAAATGTTGACAAACAAAATGGCGGTCAGTATAATGAATTATAGTGGTATGTGGGGGAACCAATAATCGTGCATTTAATTGTAACAACATATTGCAAGCAATTATGATTTAACAAAACAAACTTTACACTTTAAACATGACTACTCAATCCTTACATACCCTAGCCTCTGTGGTGTCCCTGTAGTAGACATGGATGCTACCTCTCATATGGTAGATCTCAACTAACCCCCATGATCCTCCCTTACAAGTACATCAATACATAGGGTCATGGAGTCGTATGGTCCTACCCATGGGTAGACCAACACGTCGACTCGTGATAACCTAATGATCCTACCTCACTGATAGACCTTGTACTAAGTCATCCGATAACCTGATAATCCTACCTCGCGGGTAGACCATGTACTAGGTCATCTATCTCATCATCTTCAAAGCTACGGAGGAGGACCAGGATCTGAGCTAGTCATGCATGTATAATTATGGTGATAGCCATAGTCACTTTATAGTGCATGAAATAAATATCAACCAAACAGTTAATTTCAAGCAATCGACAAAACCAGAGAAATTGCCATGAAACTAAAGAGATTAGCCATAAGCGTAACCACATACCTAATTTGAAACCTCAAACATAAACAAGATATCCAAATCCAATTAGATGTCCAATCAAGCAAGGTGACCAACCAAATTAAGCAACCCTTGATCCTAAAAACATGTATAACACCTAATTGTTACCATCACATCCCAAACAACTCTTTATTTACTTGGGATACCTTTCTAAGATTTCTCATCCAAATTAGGGTACATTTGGGTTTCTTAGATCTAATTCTCTATCTTTATCCTTTTTAGGTCAACAAACCCTAAAATAGATTTTCTACTCATAAATACCCCTTACTACTCAAATTATTCATATTAAGGGTCTTTTATACTCAAATTAACTTTAGAACATTATATCTCTATCTTATTCATGGATTTGCACCATTAAAACCATTAGAAGTCATAATTATCAAAATTAGAGCTTCTAAGTCCATTAATGCATATTCATGTACTTGGGACCCTAACCTGAGACAATTATGTACAAAGAACATTCTTTTAGATTCAAAACATGTTTTTTATTAACAACATGTTAATATTTGCTCAAAACATTCAAAGAACTTCATTAGATCTAACTGTCATCAAATCTAAGGCTTTTTCATTAATTAAATCATTAAAGATGATAACTTTACACTCTTTTCAAATTTGAAGCATATTTTGATACATATCATATTTTTATTGGATTCTACACATTTTTTTTATCAAAATTCATATATAACATGACTTTATCGGAGTTACCAGTCAATTTCTACAATATTTGCAAAATTAATGTTACCTCGGCCAATAGGGGCTCAACACGTCAGCAGCTATTACATAATCTGAGCACCCTTTAACTCGTTGGAAAAGTCCATTGTGCCCTCGGGTGTTATACATCCTTGGTAGGGTACTTTAGTCATTTTCCAATTCATCATCTTCCTCCTCGTGATCCCGTGAGCCACGCTCCACGACTTCCAGACTACCTTGGAGCTACACGGTGCTAGAGTGACATCCAATTGTGTAGAGCTCCTCGCCGGACGTCACCGAACTCACTCCCACTCCCAATTCTATTGGAGGTGGCACATACTGGAAGGATGGAGAAGGAGATCTCGTGCCAGTTGTAGGGTGGAAAAAGGGGACAGATACCCTGCTTAGATTAGGAATTGGTAGCAGAGACAAAACCCTAGAGTTGGGTAGAGCGTGTCCGCAGTGTACTTGTCTCGTAGGGGGAGTTCTATCCTATATATAGCTCTAGGCTATGGTAGTTGTCTGCTGGTAGCAATGAGATTTAGCTAAAACCTCAAAGTCCTTCCAAAATAGGCAAAACCTGGTATGAAAATGAGTGTTTTCCCCATACGAATCCATTGGAGAAATTTCCAATCTGGCACACTCACTGGATTGCAAGAAAATTCGAGTGGGAATCTAACAAAATCAAGATCTAGTTTATTTTTTGGTCTGAGGTAGATGACGAGCAGCCATCGTCAGATCTCAGATCCGACGGCCCATATTCCACGTGCCACGAAAACATTTCTAATCAAATTGGAAATTCGTGACATTTAAAGATTTCCTTCTCACTTTAGGGAATCTTGTAAAAATTGTAACTCTCAAACCACTTATCCAATTAATCCCAAAATTTAAGGGAAATTCCATACTGATTTAAACTACTTGAGTGCCAATTTTGGGACTCAAACTCTAAAGTATGAGTGATTTTTATTCATATGATCGTTATCTCTTAATAAGGCATATTTTATGCATATTTTCTCTCTCTTATTCTTTTATTCTCTTTATTTGGATATCTATTACCAATAGAAACCTTGTGGATTCGAAATATCATCCAAGATAGATCCATTATCCATATTTCCACATATTTCCTATAATTTCATCATTATCTCATATTTCCTTCTTAATAAAGCAATATTCAATTTCTTCTTTTTCTTTTAATCATATTGGACTCATTAACATCTTATGATCCACAAAATCACATGAACAAAGGAAATATTACAAAGGGAATCCATTCAATACATATAATTCATACAAATTACCATAGTCATACATTTATTGGGGAAATTGCATTCCCAACCATATGAACCCAAAATTGGGGTTGTAACATCCTTCCCCTCTTATAAGAATTTTGCCCTCAAAATTCCATAAAGCATACAAACAATTTCGGATAAGACCTTTCCATGTCCATTGTTGGCTCCCATGTGGCTTCATCCTCTCCATGGTGCTTCCAAAGAACCTTCATCATCTTCTATTCTTTACTCCTGATCTCTTTCTCACCTCAGTATCATGTACCCTCATAGGTGACTCAGGGTAAGTTAGCCTCCCTTGGAGTTCAATAGGTTCAATGCTCAACACATGGCTCGGGTACCTCACATGGTGCTCTAGATTAGACACATGGAACACATCATACGTCATGTTATCCTGAGGGGTAAGTCTATACATAAGCAACTCCACCAATCCATCTCAAATGGACCCATGTATCAGGGACTCAACTTTCTCGACTATAGCTCAGAGGGGTCAAACACATATTCACCTACAATGAACTGCATGTAAGTCTGCTTCACATCAGTTCATGATTCCTGTCACACCTGAGCATTCTCAACCATTGCTCGATGAAAGTGACTTCATTTGCACACACTGTGGTCTCTCTCTGACCTTCACAAGGTCCTCTCACCGACATCATCCAAGTGAAGCGGTGACCAACACAACCCCCCTTACAGAGCTTCATACATCCTGATACTATCTATGGTGGCTATCATCACAATAAAACTCTACTAGGGGTGGGTACTACTCCCACAAATCACCCTAAATGAGCACACATGCTCTCATCAAACCCTCTAAAGTCTGGGTCATACCCTCTTGACTGTCCATCAGTCAAGGTGATATGTTGTACTCAAGTTCAATCTAGCATCAAGTTCTCAATGTACCTACTTCCACCATATGGAAGAGAACATAAGGTTGTACCCAAGAACATTTGAACTCGGATCACTATGTAGTTAAACTATCTCTCTCTCATATATATAGTTCAACAAAAACTAATATACTGACGGTGCTCTCTCTTAGCAAAGGGATCAGGTCAACTTGGTAAGGTGATCTACCATAACCCATATTACATCATGACCTCTCATGGTCCAGGGGAGACCCACCACAACGTCTATAGTGATCTACTCCCATTCCCCCTTAGGGACTTCTCATTGTCTATAGAAATCCACTGGGTTACTGGTGTTCAACCTTCACCCTATGGCATGTATGGTACTTGGCCACATGCACCTCTATATCCTTCTTCTAGGTACCAACACAAACCTTAACCATCTTGGTATTACCATGGTGTACAGTGCACATAAAATCATGAACTTATACAAGCCATGATTCCTCGAGGTTGACTCCTCAAAAACCCTAAAATGCTATAGTGGGTTTCACCACCTTCTTTTCCTGAGAGGTGTATCTGAGGTTCTTATCTCAATCCTTTTATCTCATCAAGCTCTGGGATGGCTAATAGAGTAACCACCAATTTGACCAACGGGTCTGGTTGTATCTGGATGTTAGCCATATAGGTCTAGTCCTCTAATGGTCACAGGGTCCACTGAGAAACCTCTTTCAACTCTTTCCACTGGCTAAACAAGATGGATGTGTCTCAACTAAGAGCATCTGTTACCGCATTAATTTCCTTATGTGCTAGGTGATGGTGAAAACATAAACCTTCATATACTCCACTCATCACCCTCATCTCGGGTTTCAGTCTAACTGAGTCAAGAAAACTTCAAGATCATCATCTTGATTACCATACCCAAGATGCAACTCTTAGGATCCAAACTACTCTTGACAAGAACGTCCTCATATGATGATTACCTTTGTTCATTTCGTGTTTCCAAACCACATATCCAACATACTCTCAAAAGGTGTGGTACTTCCTCTATCCTTAAACATAGTAGAAGGGTTTCAACTCATATCACCTTTATCCTCAGTATGGCATGCATTTTGTCCTATCTCTCATACCCGAAACAAGAAGAAATAAGCATTTGGTTGCATTCCAAAAATAGAGTTCATCCCGTTCCAAGAGTAGAGATGGTGCATCACACAACGCCATTGCACTTTCCAAACTAAGTTGAAACATACCTCTCATGTCTCCACATCATAAACATCTCCAATCTATGTTTACATCCATGGAAAGGTTGTTCTCAAGCACTCTTGGGTCCTCACATCAGTCTTACGTACAATCCTTAATCATTACCTCAAGGTCTCTAGGGTGCCGGTACTTTTGGGGTGGTCTGACCCTTATGCATCTAAGGAGTGCCTCTCACTTTTACCCCTTGGCCTCATGAACTCATGAAGGTGGCCAACCTCATAACCCATAGGCCTCGGGCAAAGGTAGCTATTACCTCCCAACCCTATGATCTTGTGCTTTTAGGGAATAGAAAACTCCTACTCCCATCGGTCTTGTCCCTACTTGACCTTAGTGTTGACTTAGGATTCTACTGTAGCTTGTGATTTCTGTGTTGTTACTCATGCACATCTCAACCTTGAATCCTCACCTGAATCTCCATCCTCTCTTTGGACATACAGGGCTAACTTTGCATCCCTCAAAGGGATCATGGCGACCTACCTACCCCCAATCTAGCCCCATAAAGGTTACCTCCATGGCAACATACCCCTTATAGATGGTCATACATGGGTCTATAGATTCATGCTCATATTATGTGCCCTCCACTTAGCTTATAAAGCTCTTATAAGTGTCCTCTTAAGGTTACTTCATACCTAAACAAGAGAGGTGCTCACCCTATGCAAAGGGTTCCTTCCCAGGATGGGAGAAAACCATCCCTTGATAGTAACAAAGGTCACAAACATCCTTACTGTTATAACCTCATTTTCCAAAACATGTAATGAGATTTGTGAATCTCCTTTAAAAGATAAATAAGATCAATGTTTGATTTCATGGTTTTATTTGAATGAATTTCATGTATGATAGCCTTGCATGCTTTCTTGATGGGCTTTATTGGCCATTAAGCCCAATTGAGAGAAAAAGAAAAAAAAATGAAAAAGGAATTCAATGGGATAATGGGATATACAAGAAAATGAATAAAGGATGATTAAAAGGCTAAAAGATATTTTCCCAAAAATAGAATTTCGAGTTATAAAGGTTCCTTGGGGTTCAAGGAACTCAGGATAATTATATAATAGCAAGGGAAATAAAGAATATGAGGAAAATATGAATAAAGTGTTATCTTGCAACTAAAGAAAAGGAACCGTGTAATTAATATAATGATCCCAATTTTTTCAGGATGAAAGATAAAATCATAAAAGAGGTTCTCTTAAAATTTGAGGCAAAAAGGAGTTAAGAGTTGCGAGTTATCAATTTTTCAATATTATCTTCAAAATAAGATTTACCTTGAGAATTTGGGAAATCTTTCCCTTTTCGTTTAAGCGCGGTTGATAGTGGTTATTGGATCTTGATCCAAACAACCCAGCTCATTGTCTAGAGTCCCAGGGGGATGCGGACTGTAGCTCGATCAGGGGGGATTTTCCCCTCCATTTCCCAATCGATTCAGCGCATGAGCGCGCTTGGAAGGTGTCCCAACGACTTCGGCTTGAGGATACGAACCTTCCAGACCCTATTTTGATGGGGTTTTATCGTGTCTTCAAGAAACGCCCAATTGGGCAAGGAACTAGTGTATGGAGGGGTTAAGAAACCCTAGATAGAGACCCCCATAGCCTATAAATAGGCCCTCGGGTGGTTTCTCTCACCCTCATGATCTTTGGCAGCAGATTCCTAAGCCCTAGCACCTTCTCCCTCTCTCGATTTCTCGAGCTCAGGAGAGGTCGCCATCACGGTGCCACCGTGTTCTGAAGAAAAAAGAAAGGAGAAGGAGATGAGAAGTAGCCACAGGATCAAGGACCACAATGTCCCCACGCAAGATCCAACGCCTCCTGAGCAGCGAGCCTGACTTCCTCGAGTAAGTGGAGTGGGTCAACGCGAGGTGTTTGATCGAAGGTCCATCGTGGACCAAGGAGATCCAATGGACCGGGCCTTGGGGGCACACATGCATCAGCGTCAGTGGGGGTGTTTTATGCGGAGTGTCAGATTCAAAGGAGGTCCATAGGCGCATCGATCCAACGATCCAAGAATTTCAGTAAATCTTTCTCTTTGCCAAATAATCAAGAAAATTGCTTTTCCTTGCTAAAATCATAGTAATAGCTAGGAACCTCATATGAATAAACTTTATATATGAAAGTTGGGTAGAAAAATGCAAGGAACCTGATAAAAATGATTGGAGAACTTGATTCTAGTTTGTTTTGCAAAAGTTCCTTGTTTTGTTAGAAAATTGCATTACAAGTTAATTAGAAACCCTAATTGTACATAAAGAGTGATTCTTTGTAACTTAATAGGTTAAATTGAGGATTATCAATCTGTTAATTGATAACATGGAGTTTTAATCTGTTTTGAGTTCAAAGATGGTTAATTTAGGGTTTATGTCTATAAATGAAAGATAATGTACATGAAAACCCTAATTTAGGGTAAAAGAAGAAGAAAACCATGTTATTTTAGATTAATGAAGTAAATTACTAAATAATGATCCTAAAACTGTTAGGAATATTAAAAGGAGAGGATTTAAATGTTTTAAGTGGATTTGATGAATTAGGGTTCATAATAATTAAGAATGAAGGCAAAACACTAATTTCCAAGGAAACCCTGAAATTGGAATAGAAACCCTAAGGAATAAGAAAAAATTGGATAAGTTTTGATAAAATGTAGTTGGAATGTTTATTTCAGGGTTTCTGTGCAACTTGCTTGATTGATTGGATTTTCTCTCTCTTGAAAGTTATTTCTGTATTCGAATCTGCATAACAGGTATGTGGTTACACTTATGATTATCCCGACTAGTTTTCTGAGGATTTTATTGACATTTCCCTCATGGCTGAAATAAACTGTTGGATGTTTTTATTTCATGCAAATATAGAGTGACTATGATTATCACTATGATTATACATATATAACTGGCTAGATTCGGGTCCACCCCTATGGCTATGCAAGGGCTAAAAAGGATAACCTAGAGTAAGGTCTAGGCTGTCATGAGTTAGAAACTGGGCTACACATGTGTAGTGCCATGAGACTCTTAGCTTGCCATGAGTTAAGGAGTGGGCTATCTACGGGTAGTGCCATGCGACTCAGCCCTAGAAACGGATTCACCTGTTAGGTGAAATCATGAGGGGTATAATGGGGATCTACCTTAAGGGTGGTAGTTTCCAATTCCACTGCAGGGACAACGCAGGGGATAGGGTACACATGGATCACGTAGTTATATTTAAAATGTAAAATTGTTTATTAAACTGTAATTGATTGCAATATATTGTTACAAATAATTGAATGATTAGTGTTTCCCCCACATACCAGCGTTGGTTGACCGACGTTTTGTTTGTCGGAGTTTTAGGTACAAAACCAAAATGACAAAAAGTAAATCGTCATATTGTGAAATACACAAATTAAAGTTGAAGGGGGATTAGTTAGACTAGTTCTAGTTCTGTATAGCATTTTATAAATCCCAATTTTTCAAAGGTATGTAAAATTTTATGTACTACAACTTTTCAGTATAGTCTAGTAGAATTTAATAATTGTTACCAATTAATTGCTGAACCTTGATCCAGAAAATCGGATAATGGCACCGACCTTTCGGTCTCCCTTAATTAGGGGTTACTGGAAGGCGGGGTCATTACATTTGGTATCAAAGTGAGTTTCTCCACTTAATTGTTAATAATTATTAAACTTTACAAACTCTGTACAACCCAAGGGAGTTATTAGAGGATTTTCCGAAAGACTGAGGTGTCTAGAAAATGATCACTTCCGAGGGCTGGAAAAATTTTCTTCCGCACCGCTAGTTGGAATATGAGGACTCCCGGATTTTGTGACTTCCTGGCTGATGTCCTAGGATCTGAATCGAAATAAGATACCTTATGACTCTCTCATCTTATTCATCCCTTCTCATCACATATTCTATTAAGGACTTTAAGAGTTAGGGTTTTCTGTCTCTTCCTCACCCTCATGTGGTATGGGTAAGTAAGTTAAGAATTAAGGAATCCTCCATCAAATTAATAAAAGATACGTAATGAGACGTCACTGACATAAGTATAGTTAGTTTAATGATAAACTAAAGGTCTGTTTGTTATGCTTATGTAGATGGATGGTACAAAGACAGTTGATATCCTTGAGGGTATTGGGAACCCAGCTAGGAGTGCTTGGCCTCCCCATAAAGGAAAGGGGTCTTCAGAGAAGTGGAAGAAGAACCATGATGGTGAATCCTCTAAGAAGAGAAAGAGGCCTGAAGAGACCACTCATGAGGTCCCTAACCCTGAACCGATACCCTTCGGCAACCTTGATCAAGAGAAGGACCAAGGGTATGAAGAGCAACATGTGTACGAGGAAGTAGACCAGATGGAAGAAGACCAAGCTGGAGGTCCAGAATCGACCATGATGATCCACACACCTAAAGCCTTGTGGATGGAGCAACAGAAGAAGTTGACTGAGGCCATCAATGCCTTGGCCCTCCGAGACCTAGCCAGAGCTAAGAATGGTGAGCCACTTCCGATTCGTCCTTGACTAGGAGCCACTATCCTGGACTTCGTCAAGTTGAATATCGAGAAGTTTTGGGGAGAGGACAAGACAGAGGTAGTCGACAAAGTGGAAGCTTGGTTGTTTGCAGTCGAGAATGGATTCTACATGCTTGAAGTTCAGCCGAACAAGAAGGTCCTCTATGCTTCTCATCTCCTAGAAGGAGCAACCAAGATATGGTGGGAGACCCACATCACCGGCCGGGATTTGACAGAGGAACCCATTGCCTGGGTTGACTTCAAGACGATCTTCACTTCTAGATTCGTCCCAGTCTTAGCTAAGAAGGAAAAGGAAAGGGAGTTCACCAACATGACCCAAGGAAACTCTTCTGTGGCAGACTTCGGGCGCAAATTTTGAATCCTGGAGCATTTTGGGTACAAGATGGATGAGGAAAGAAGGGTGGACCACTTCATAGAGCGTCTTCACCCAGCCATCAGGCCCCATGTGATGGCAAGCAAGCCTAAAACTTTTGCTGAAGCCTACAACACTGCTTTAGACATGGAGAGGACTGTGATGCCTGCCCAATTTCCACCCAAAGGGTACTTGGGTTTCACTGAAGGAGCCCAAGGCCCGAGAAACAACCACAAGAAGGGTCAAGGATGTCATCAAGCTAAAGGAAAACATGGAGGAAAAGGGAAACTCCGTCAAGAGAACAACTGACCTCCTTGCCGCACCTGTAGAAAGGGGCACGCAGGTGAATGCCGCTACAAGAAGAAGACATGCTTTCAATGCCACAAGAAAGGACATCTGCAATCCGTCTGTCCTATGCCAAATTCTAGAGGACCGGGACAAGTGGAAACCCCACCTATAGCAGCCCCACCTATAGCTGTAGCCCCACCTGCTGGAGAGAGAAGACAAGCTCGGGTGTTTGCCATTGACAATGAGGAGTCTCAAGTTAATGAGAATCGATTGATCGAGGGTAATAACACTTAGAGTTTTCTTTTATGTTTTAATTTAAGCATGTAATTGTCTAATGCATGGTGAACAATAATGTAGGCATGCTTGAAGTCATGGGACATAATGTAAAAGCTTTGTTTGACTCTGGATCTACTAATACTTTCATTTCAAGAAATCTTGCAACTATGCTTTGTTTGGATATCAAGGATTTATGGTATGTCCTAGATGTTACAACCCCAAGTGGCTGAATATTTACTTCCCTTTTGAAAACTCCGGTGATACCTATGAAATATCGAGATCATGAGTTTCCTATAGACTTTATCCTTCTTGACATGAATGATTTTGATGTGATCATTGGCATTGATTGACTTTATACTTATAGGGCCAACATTGACTGTAGGGAGAAGAAAGTGATCATTAAAAGACCAGGTCACCCACCTTTTGTCATTAGGGGTAGGAAGGATGCCACCACCAGCCTGTATGTTTCAGCCTTGAAGGCAGAACAGATGATGAGTAAAGGATGTCAAGATTTCTTAGCAGTAGTCACTGAGCCAGAACCCATGGTGCAACCCTTAGAGGAGATAGAGGTAGTCTGAAGCTATGCAGATGTTTTCCCGGATGATCTACCTGGGATTCCTCCCAAAAGAGAGGTAGATTTCTCCATAGAGTTAGCTCCTGGTACAAACCCTATTTCTCGAGCACCTTATAGAATGCCCCCTACTGAGTTGCTTGAGTTAAAGAAGCAATTGCAGGAATTTCCAGACAAGGGTTTTATCCGCCCTAGCTCGTCACCATGGGGAGCATCAGTTCTTTTTGTAAAGAAAAAGGATGGTTTGCTCCGAATGTGAATAGACTACCGGATGATCAACCAGGCTACCATTAAGAACAAATACCCTTTGCCCCAGATAGATGACTTATTTGACCAGCTGAAGTCGGTTCGAGTCTTTTCCAAGATTGACTTGAGATCAGGTTGCCACCAATTGAGGGTCAAGAGTGAGGACATCTTGAAAACAACTTTTAGAACCCGGTATGGCCACTATGAGTTTGTGGTTATGCCTTTTGGGTTTTCCAATGCACCTAGTGTGTTCATGAACCTTATGAATAGTGTGTTTCAACCCTTCCTTGAATCGTTTGTCATAGTGTTCATAGACGACATACTAGTTTATTCATATGACTTAGATCAACACCGAGACCACCTAAGTAAAGTCCTTGATATCTTAAGAAAGCAGATGTTCTATGGGAAGTTCTCTAAATGTGAGTTTTGGATAGACCGAGTCATATTCCTTGGACACATCATCTCAGGAGGAACGATCGCCATAGATCCAGCTAAAGTGTCGGCGGTTTGAGACTGGCCAGCACCAAAGAACCCCTCCAAGATTCGAAGCTTCTTCGGGTTAGCATGATATTATTAGTGCTTCATTAGAGATTTCTCAAAGACCGCCTTGCCTTTGACTACGTTGACTCAGAAAGATGTGAAGTTTGTGTGGTCTGATGTTTGTGAGGCTCATTTCCAGGAGCTGAAAGAGAAGCTGACCACTGCACCAATTTTAACTCTACCATCAGGCAATGAGGGTTTCATGATTTTCACCGATGCATCAAAGATGGGATTTTGCTGTGTGTTGGAACATAATCGGCATGTGGTTGCATATGCCTCCCGACAACTCAAGCCCAACGAGGTGAATTAACTGACACATGAACTGGAGTTAGATGTTATCATCCATGCCCTGAAGATTTGGTAGCAATACCTTTATGGTGCTTCTTTTGAAATCTTCACATACCATAAGAGCCTGAAGTATCTTCTGACGCAAAAAGACTTGAACCTATGACAACGACTATGGATGGAGTATATGAAGGATTACAACTTCACCATTTCCTATCATCTGGGAAAGGCGAACGTTGTAGCTGATGCTTTAAGTCAGAAACAACTAAGGTGTGCAGTTGTGTTGTCCATACAGTGGAAGAGCTTAGAAGAGCTAGTGGAATGGTCACCTCAACTGTTAGATGACCGAGTTCGATTGGCCAACATCCAGATACAGTCTGAATTGTTGAGTGAGATTGTCACATAATAGTTAGCCAGTGGAGGACTTGACAAGATGAAAGGCTTGATGCAGAAGCCTCAGACCCATCTTTCATTGGGAATAGACAGAGGAATCTGATTTGAGAATTGCATATGGGTTCCTGAAGATTCCCCGTTGAAGGAACATATCCTACAAGAGGCACATGGTTCTAAATACACGGTACACCCAAGGACTACGAAAATGTTTATGGACATGCAGAGGTTTTTATAGTGGCCAGGAATGAAGAGAGACATTGCAGCTTATGTAGCCAGTTGTTTTACATGACAAATGGTGAAGGCTGAACACCAATGACCCGACGGACTTTTGCAATCTATAGAGATTTTTAGAGTGGAAATGGGAGAAGATCACCATGTATTTTGTGGTGGGTCTACCCCGGACCAAGAGAGGTCATGATGTGATATGGTTTGTGGTAGATTGCCTTACCAAGTCAGCACACTTCCTTTCCCTAAAGACCACTACAAAGGTGTCAAATTTAGCTAAGATGTATATCAGAGAGATAGTGCGCTTGCATGGCGTACCCAGTTCCATCATCTCGGATAGAGACCCAAAGTTTACTTCCAAGTTGTGGAAGCAGGTTCAAAAGGAACTAGGTACAAGGTTGAAGTTCAGTACCGCTTATCACCCCCAGATAGATGGTCAGTCAGAAAGGACAATTCAGACCTTAGAAGATCTGTTGAGAGATTGCGTGCTCGATTGGGGTGGATCATGGTAGAAGTACCTACCTTTAGCCGAGTTTGCTTACAACAAAATTTACCAAGCTAGTATCGGGATACCTCCATACAAAGCTCTATATGGGAGACCGTGTCGGTCGCCACTTCACTGGGATGATATTGGTGAAAGGACCTTATTGAGGCGAGATGAACTCCAAGTGTATGCTGATAAAGTCACTTTGATCAGGCAAAGGCTAAAGAGATCCCAAGACCGAAAGAAGTCATATGCTGATGCGAAGTGGACTGATGTGCATTTCGTTTTAGGAGAACATGTTTTTCTAAAAATTTGACCACTCCGAGCTATAGCTAAGAATAGGGAAAGTTGAGTCCCCGATACGTGGGTCTGTTTGAAGTGTTATAACGGATTGGTGAAGTCGCATATCATTTGGCGTTACCCCCTCAATAAAGTATGATGCATGATGTGTTTCACATGTCCAATATGAAGCGATATGTGCAATATCCAAGCCATGTGCTGAGCATTGAACCTATAGAGCTTCAAGGAAAGCTAAATTTCCTGAGTTGCCTTTGCGGATTCTAGATACCAATGTAAATGAACTCAGAAATAAAAATATAGAGATGATAACAGTTCTTTGAAAGCACCATGGGGAGGATGAGGCCACATGGGAGCTGAAGACGGACATGGAAAAAGCATATCCTGATTTGTTTGTTTGATTGTTGAATTTTGAGGGAAAAATTCCTATAAGGAGGGGAGGATGTTATAACCTCATTTTCCAAAACATGTAATGCGATTTGTGAATCTCCTTTAAGAGATAAACAAGATCAATGTTTGATTTCATGGTTTTATTTGAATGAATTTTGTGTATGATAGCCTTGCATGCTTTCTTGATGGGCCTTATTGGCCATTAAGCCCAATTAAAAGAAAAAGAAAAAGAAATGAAAAAGGAATTCAATGGGATAATGGGATATATAAGAAAATGA
The DNA here is from genome assembly GCA_963693085.1 of Alisma plantago-aquatica. Taxonomy (NCBI): domain Eukaryota; kingdom Viridiplantae; phylum Streptophyta; class Magnoliopsida; order Alismatales; family Alismataceae; genus Alisma; species Alisma plantago-aquatica. The sequence continues at coordinate 153,155,546 of OY856414.1, read as the reverse complement.
ATAAAGGATGATTAAAAGGCTAAAATATATTTTCCCAAAAATATAATTTCAAGTTATAAAGGTTCCTTGGGGTTCAAGGAACTCGGGATAATTATATAATAGCAAGGGAAATAAAGAATATGAGGAAAATATGAATAAAATGGTATTTTCTTGCAACTAAAGAAATGGAACTGTTTAATTAATATAATGATCCCAATTTTTGCAAGATGAAAGATAAAATCATAAAAGAGGTTCCCTTAAAATTTGAGGCAAAAAGGAGTTAAGAGTTGGGAGTTATCAATTTTTCAAGATTATCTTCAAAATAGGATTTTCCTTGAGAATTTGGGAAATCTTTCCCTTTTTGTTTAAGCGCGGTTGATAGTGGCTGTTGGATCTTGATCCAACCAACCCAGCTCATCGTCTAGAATCCCAGGGGGATGCGGACTTTAGCTCGATCAGGGGGGATTTTCCCCTCTGTTTCCTAATCGATCCAGTGCATGAGCACGCTTGGAAGGTGTCCCAACGACTTTGGCTTGAGGATACGAACCTTCTAGATCCTATTTTGATGGGTTTTTATCATGTCTTCGAGAAACGCCCAATTGGTCAAGGAACTAGTGGATGGAGGGGTTAAGAAACCCTAGGTAGATACCCCCATAGCCTATAAATAGGCCCTCTGGTGGTTGCTCTCACCCTCACGGTCTTTGGCGGCAGATTCCTAAGCCATAGCACCCTCTCCCTCTCCCTATTGCTCGTGCTCAGGTGAGGTCACCGCTGTGGCGCCGCCACATTCTGAAGAACAAAGAAAGGAGAAGGAGACAAGCATTATTCGTTGGATCAAGGACCACAGTGTCCCCATGCGAGATCCAACGCCTCCTGAGCAGCGAGCCTGACTTGCTGGAGTAAGTGGAGCAGGTCAACGTGAGGCGTTTGATCGAGGGTCTATCGTGGACCAAGGAGATCCAACAGACCGGGCCTTGGGGGCGCGCATGCATCAGGGTCAGTGGGGGCATTTGACGTGGAGCATCAGATTCAAAGGAGGTCCATAGGTGCATCGATCCAATGATCCAAGAATTTCAGTAAATCTTTCTCTCTGCCAAATAATCAAGAAAATTACTTTTCCTTGCTAAAATCATAGTAATATCTAGGAACCTCATATGAAGAAACTTATATATGAAAGTTGGGTAGAAAAATGCAAGGAACCAGATAAAGATGATTAGAGAACCTGATTCTAGTTTGTTTTGCAAAAGTTCCTTGTTTTGTTAGAAAAATGCATTACAAGTTAATTAGAAACCCTAATTGTACATAAAGAGTGATTCTTTGTAACTTAATAGGTTAAATTGAGGATTATCAACCTCTTAATTGATAACATGGATTTTTCATCCATTTTGAGTACAAAGATGGTTAATTTAGGGTTTATGTCTATAAATGAAAGATAATGTACATGAAAACCCTAATTTAGGGTAAAAGAAGAAGAAAATCATGTTCTTTTAGATTAAGGAAGTAAATTGCTAAATAATGATCCTAAAACTATTAGGAATATTAAAAGGAGAGGATTTAAAGGTTTTAAGTGGATTTGATGAATTAGGGTTCATAATAATTAAGAATGAAGGCAAACGCTAATTTCCAAGGAAACCCTAAAATTGGAATAGAAACCCTAAGGAATAAGAAGGAATTGGATAAGTTTTGATAAAATGTATTTGGAATGTTTATTTCAGGGTTTCTGTGCAATTTGCTTGATTGATTGGATTTTCTCTCTCTTCAAAGTTATTTCTGTATTCGAATCTACATAACAGGTATGTGGTTACGCTTATGATTATCGTGACTAGTTTTCTGAGGATTTTATTAACGTTTCCCTCATGGCTGAAATAAACTGTTGGATTCTTTTATTTCATGCAAATATAGAGTGACTATGATTATCACTATGATTATACATATATAACTGGCTAGATTAGGGTCCACTCCTGTGGCTATGCAAGGGCTAAAAAGGATAACTAAGAGTAAGGTCTAGGCTGTCATCAGTTAGAAACTGGGCTACACATGTGTAGTGCCATGAGACTCTTAGCTTGCCATGAGTTAAGGAGTGGGATATCTACGGGTAGTGCCATGTGACTCGCCCTAGAAATGGATTCACCTGTTAGGTGAAATCATGAGGGGTATAATGGGGATCTACCTTAAGGGTGGTAGTGTCCAAGTCAACTGCAGGGACAGCGTAGGGGATAGGGTACACATGGATCACGGAGTTATATTTAAAAGTAAAATTGTTTGTTAAACTATAATTGATTGCAATACATTGTTACGAATAATTGCATGATTAGTGTTTCCCCCACATACCAACTTTGGTTGACTGAAATTTTGTTTGTCGGTGTTTTAGGTACAAAACCAAAATGACAAACAGTATGTTGTCATATTGTGAAATACACAAATTAAAGTTCAAGGAGGATTAGTTAGACTAGTTCCAGTTTTGGATAGCATTTTAGAAATCCCAATTTTTCAAAGTTATGCAAAATTTTATTTATTACAGCTTTTCAGTATAGTCTAGTAGAATTTAATAATTGTTACCAATTAATTGCTGAACCTTGATCCGGAAAATCGGATAACGGCACCGACCTTTCGGTCTCCCTTAATTGGGGGTTACTGGAAGGCGGGGTCGTTACACTTAGGGTTTACATTATCATGTATATGCTTAGTTCCTATCATGATATTTATGCACATATCTAGCAAGAAGACAACCTAATAAACCATGTTGAGTTCTTTGGTAGGTGATACATATTCATCATTCCTCAAGGTTGGACCAATATCATGCATATGTACGTCACCAAATTGTGTGAGTGGTTCATCAAACACATATCTCAGTTCGAGTGTGTTTCCTTTTGTTGTAACACATGAGGGGTTCCAAACTCAAATACTATGAACTCAATCAGCCTCGCGAACATCACGTGCACCAGGTACTGCTACTTCCCCTCTTTGGTCTAGGAACCCCAGGTTCACTTCTTATGCAACAACCTAGCTGCATGTTCAGTTGTTATAATATGAACTGAACCTATGCCAAGTATAGCATACACATCATAACACTCTTCCATGTGAACAACCTTTAGCATCCACTGGGTACGATGCCTCTCCACTTGTTACCATACCCTTTTCAAGGTCTAAGGAACTCTTCTTCATGTTCCTAAAAGGTAGGTACTCATATCGTCTCTACATTTGTTCACAAAACCACTTTCTCATTCTAGGGTTTTGTTCCTCGAAAGGTATCCAAGGTACAACAAGCCTCCAAGGATCATGCATGAGGCAGCCTCAACTATCTATTCAGGGTCATCAAAACTAGGTCATATCATACCCAACTTCACATTATTCCTCATGTCTTAGAGGCAAGGTCTCCAACCTCCTTCATCGGGTCTCGCCTGTGTCTAACCCACATACATACATACATGGTCAACTATGATATCCAACTCATCGTGTATTCTCTTTCTCTATCCACCGCTTAAGGTTTGGGTTAGCATCATCCTTAGAGGATGCATCAGGTCTCTTCCTCTTCCTGGAGGCTTCTTCCTCCAAGGCCAAGTCTCTCCTCATCCTCCTAGAAGAAGGTCTAAACTAAGGGTTCTCCTGAGGGCATGGAAACATGCACCATGCAACCTAAGCATGTAACTAATCCTTAGATTGTGCTTAAACTATTAAAACTTATGTCCATGACATCTTGTTTACATGCTTTTTATTACTTGGTGGAGGATTCCTTAATCCTTATTATTCATAATCCCAAAACACAATAGGTGGGTGGAGAGAGAGAAACCCTAATCTCTTAAAGTTATCCAATCAACGGGGCAGAGAAGGGACGAAGACAGATGAGAGAAGACCTAGAGGTATCTTATTTCGAGTCAAATCCTCTAATTTCGGCTAGGTAGTCACACAGATCTGGGAGTCCCCATAGACCGACTAGCGGGGTAGAGGAAAATCTTATCATCCCCCAGATCATGATCCTTTTCTAGACACTTCCATCATTGGAAAATCCCCTAATAACTCCGTTGGGTTCTAAAGAGTTTGTAAAATTTAATAATTATTAGAGATTAAATGGAAAACCACGACTCTGATACTAAATGTAACGACCCCGCTTCTCGGTAACCCCCAATTAAGGGAGACTAAGAGGTAAGAGGCGTTATCCCAAAATAAGATAAGTGGTTTTGCAAATAATCAACAATAATTAATAAATTCTACAACAACTAAGCTTTAAAATGGAATAAAATTTGTCTTTTCTCATACCTTGCAAAATATAGGAGCTAGGGACTTTACCCCATATAACATATATCTATCTAAAATCCTCCAATCTTTATTAAGCTTTATTCCATCATTGTCACTTTACAAGAATATCCATTTTCTTGATAAACCTAAAAAGCCGACAAACAAAATGGCAGTCAGTTTAACGAATTATACTAGTATTTGGGGGAACTAATAATCATGCATTTAATTGTAACAACATATTGCTAGTAATTATGATTTAACAAAACAAACTTTATGCTTTGAACATTACTACTCAATCCTTACATACCCTAGCCTCTGTGTTGTCTCTGTAGTGGACATGGATACTACCTCTCATATGGTAGATCTTAGCTAACCCCCATGATCCTACCTTACAGGTAGATCAATACATAGGGTCATGGAGTCGTATGGTCCTACCAAGGGGTAGACCAACCCATCGACTCGTGATAACCTGATGATCCTACCTCACAGGTAGACCATGTACTAAGTCATCTGATAACCTGATGATCCTACCTTGTAGGTAGACCATGTACTAGGTCATCTATCTCATCATCATTAAAGCTATAGAGGAGGACCACGAACTGAGCTAGTCAAGTATGTATAATTATGGTGATAGCCATAGTTACTTTATAGTGCATGAAATAAATGTCAACCAAGCAGTTAATTTAAAGCAACTGAAAAAATCGCAGAAATCACCATGAAACTAAAGAGATTAGCCATAAGTGTAACCACATACCTAATTTGAAACCTCAAACATAAACAAGATATCCAAATCCAACTAGATGTCCAATCAAGAAAGGTAATCAACCAAATTAAGCAACCCTTGATCCTGAAAACATGTATAACACCTAATTGTTACCATCACATCCCAAACAACTCTTTATTGACTTGGGATACCTTTCTAAGGTTTCTCATCCGAATTAGGGTTCATTCGGGTTTCTTAGATCTAATTCTCCATCTTTATCCTTCTTAGGTCATCAAACCCTAAAATAGCTTTTCTACTCATAAATACCCCTATTTACTCAAATTATTCATATTAAGGGTCTTTTATACTCAAATTAGCTTTAGAATATTATATCTGTATCTAATTTATGAATTTGCACCATTAAAACCATTAGAAGTCATAATTATCAAAATTAGGGTTTGTAAGCCCATTAATGCATATTCATGTACTTGGAACCCTAAACTGAGAAAATTATGTACAAAGATCATTCTTTTAGATTCAAAACATCCTTTTTATTAACAACATGTCAATATTTGCACAAAACATTCAAAGAACTTCATTAGATCTAACTATCATCAAATCTAAGGCTTTTTCATTAATTAAATCATTAAAGATGATAACTTTACAATATTTTCAAAAGTGAAGCATATTTTGATACTGATCATATTTTTATTGGATTCTACACATTTTTCAAATCAAAATTCATATATAACATGACTTTATCAGAGTTACCTGTCAATTTCTACAATATTTGCAAAATTAATGTTACTTGGGCCAATAGGGGTTCGACACGTCAGCGGCTATTACATAATCTGAGCACCCTTTAACTCGTTGGAAAAGTCCACCGTACCCTCGAGTATTACAAATCCTCAGTAGGGTACCTTAGTCATTTTCCAATTCATTGTCTTCCTCCTCCCGATCCTGCGATCCACGCTCCATGACTCCCGGCCGCAGTCAACCCAAAGGTTTACTTGGAGCTACACGGTGCCAGAGCGACATCCAATTGTGTAGAGCCCCTCTCCGGACCTCACCGAACTCACTCCCATTCCCAATTCCATTGGAGGCGGCACATACTGGAAGGACGGAGAAGTAGATCTTGTACCAATTGCAGGGTGGAAAAAGGGGACAAATACCCTGCTTAGACTAGGAATTGGTAGGAGAGATGAAACCCAAGAGTCGGGTAGAGTGTGTCCGCGGTGTACTTGTATCGTAGAGGTAGTTCTATCCTATATATAGCTCTAGGCTATGATAGCTAGTCGCTGGCAAAAATGAGATTTAGGGAAAACCTCAAAGTCCTTCCAAAATAGGCAAAACCTGGTATGAAAAGGAGGGTTTTCCCCATATGAATCTATTGGAGATATTTCCAATCTTGTACACTCACTGGATTGCAAGAAAAATCGAGTGGGAATCTAACAAAACCGAGCTCCAATTTCTTTTCTGGGCTGAGGTAGATAATGAGCAGCCATCGTCGAATCTCATATCCGACGGCCCAGATTCCACCCGCTAAGAAAACATTTCTAATCAAATTGGAAATTTGTGACATTTAAAGATTTCCTTCTCACTTTAGGGAATCTTGTAAAAATCATAACTCTCAAACCGCTTATCCAATTAATCCCAAAATTTAAGGGAAATTCCATAATGATTTAAACTACTTGTGTGCCAAGTTTGTTACTCAAACTCAAAAGTATGTGTGACTTTTATTCATATGCAAGTTATCTCTTAATAAGGCATATTTTATGCATATTTTCTCGTTGTTATTCTTTTATTCTCTTTATTTGGATTCCTTTTACTAATAGAAACCTTGTGTATTCAAAATCTCATCCAAGATGGATCCATTATCCCTATTTCTACTTATTTCCTATAATTTCATCATTATCTCATATTTCCTTCTTAATAAAGCAATATTTGATTTCTTCTTTTTCTTTTAATCATATTGGACTCATTAACATCTTATGATCCATGAAATCACATGAACAAAGAAAATATTGCAAAGGGAATCCATTCAATACAAATAATTCATACAAATTCCCATAATCATACATTTATTAAAGAAATTGCATTTCGAACCATATGAACCCAAAATTGGGGTTGTAACAGCATGAGTCAACTGAAGGTCATGTGTATCTACATGGGTCGGGTATGTGAGAGGCAGACCTTGGCATCCCCTTCCTTCATCCTCTTTGATTCATGAATGACCAAGTTCCAGACGCGATGATCGGCCACCCTTCTGGTCGCCTCACTCAACATATTGCTGTTTCTTCCTCACCAACAAACTACGTGATCCACTTCAAATCTGACAACTTCTTACTCGAGGCAAGTAGTCATCTAACTAGAAAATGTCCTATTTTTCCTAAGGCTTCAGTCGCTACCATATTCTTAGCTCCCCCAAATTACTCTGCCTTGATGCACAATCATCATACTTTTTTATCTGAGAGCATCTGCCACACTCCCCAAATCTCTATCCATGATCAATTCCCCTCTATGTTTAATGAGTGGTGCTATCGACATCAATCTTATTCTTTTGTGTAAGAAGAAGGAGCAGTACAACTCACCTCAAAGAATTTGGTCATGTGGTAATTATCCATGACCTTATTCTTTCAATTTCTTATGCATAGAATGACGTATCCTTGCCTATTTTGCCTGAACGACTAGTGTTTCTTACCCTTTTTGGTTTGGCACTTCTCTATAAGGGGAATGGCCCACTGTCCCTAAACTTGCTATTGTTTTATGTTTATTGCACATGCCTCTCATCTGTGATGGAATACATTGAGGTTCCTGCTTATTCGTTTGGTGCATCACATCCATCAATCCCTCCACCATCTCCTTCCTTGTTTGGTTCACCCTATTGTATCATCTTGCCATAAATTAGTTTTTGGTTCATTACAAGGCTCATCTAGTCCCTTCAACCTGAGGAACACCCTTCCTTTTGATGAAAGTTTCTAGTGGTGTGAGCTTGCCTCATATTCCTATCTATAAGATGTCATGATCTCCAACCCCCTCACTGTCGTGAATGTTGTGCAGTCTTTGAACATGGCTTCCATGTGAAATCTCTATAGGAGGTTTTGATACAATATTTTGAGGATGCATCTTCTTGCTTCAGTTCATCTCTCTCACTTCCTCCTTGTAATCCTTGGTGGCTTCTCTTAGGTACTTATCCTATCTTGATGCCTTGTCATTGTGACCTTGTCGCATAAGCTTCTTCCCCTTCCCAATGGCCTAAGCATTCGACCATGAATCTATATCTCCATCTTAATATCGCAAAGCTATGGAAGCCCTCTCCAAATCACGAGGATCCAAAACAAGGGAGTTGGGCCTTGAAACTGAGCTCTTGTGCTCCATCCATGGAGAGGGAGTAGGGATCAACCCCTGGGATGAAATTCCTACATAGCCCAGGAACGTGTGTGGTTTGTGTAGGCCAAGAGAGGGGAACTCGAAGCTTCTAGCATGTTTTAACTCGGATTTAACCATGTGACATGTGAGCCAATGTGAAGTATAGTTTTAGTGTGATATTTGTTTAATGATCGGGTATCCTACAAGAACAGGTCGGTCTTTTCACATTTTATTTTTTATGTACAAAAATTGGTATTTACTTGTAAATGGGCTAGGTTTTGGAGTCCATATTTCCAACTTACAGTAGGTCATTTTCTAAATAAGTGAATCAATGGATTTTGTATTAATTAAATCCACAAATATTGTGATTAGGTTGGGAAAACCATGACCTTGAGCTTAGGGAGTTCTATTGAATACATAGATCTCACCATAAGTTATGTACATTATCTATTTTATTTTGGTCATTAATTGATTAAAACATAAGTCCATTTAATGAGGCATCTCTTCAATTGTTATCCTACTTGAACATTTATTTTTTGAACATTTATATTCCCTGATATGGATTCACACAAAAAAAATTCATGTTGAATTAGTCTTGTTAATGGGCCTTTAGACCCCTCCTGTTGTGATTGTCCTTTTATGTGAAATTGACTAAAATGCTAGTCTTGCCACTCTATTTATGCATGTTGCATGTTTGACTAGAATATCTAAAGTAGTGGTACTTATGTACAACCATACATATAAAGGGAGTGTGTATTCCACTCGGGGTGTGTGTTTCCACCCTTATTTCTTTTAGGCCATGATCCTATGGTGTTATGGCCCTATTTTAGGTATATTAGTCTACATTGTTATACATACAAAAGTTATTATTTTGTGTTGAGGTTGTTGAAAACTGTCATGGAAAGGCACTTTTATTCTCATACTTGTAATCTAAATTTTAATATGTCTCATTTCATTTTAATATTTCTCTTGAACTCACCTAATTGCAAACCACCCTCTTTTTAGTGGAAACATCTCTTATTGGACTTTTAACCTAATATATTTCCCAAAGTGTTTATTATATGTGCATATTGAGCTTTTGCTGACCCATGCCTTGTTTCCAATGTTCTGGGTGATGTTCTTGTCCACCCAGGTGTAGGTACATTAGAAGACAAGGATGTATATAGGATATTGGACCTCATGATAGCTTGGAATGGCGAGTTTTCCCTCTATAAAAAGTCATGCATGATTAGATCCACTAAATGTGTACTTTTTTACTTTTCTAAACCACTCTTTATGGTGAGGAATAATTGTACGTGGATTATTGTAAAACTTTGTAGTAGTTTTTGTTTCCCCTTATTATCAACTTTCATGCTCCGTAATGTATAACTTTTGAGAAATAATGAAATTCTTCCTTTCCTCTATGTTTGGATAGGACAGTTTTATATCTCTCAATTTAGTGAAGAGTGGATCCCCTTTCAGGTCCCACTCTTTACAGAGGACATCCAAAGGTTAGATGGGGTGCATAATGTTATGGATAAGGAAAAAAGCATTGATGATATTCTTATACAATCATCATATAACTCTAAGTATAATGAGATGATTTTTAGGGTGTACCTTGGTTAGGCTAAGTGTCACTAAATTTTCAATAATCTTTATAAGCTGGGTAAGTCTCATGAAAAACATAATACGATTAAGGAAAATGTTTATCTATGACAATTATGTTATTTACAAAATCTCAAAAACATCAAAGAGAATTAGAAAAGAAGCCAAGATAGAGGGATCACAATTTTAGAAGGGATATCAGTTGGTGCTAAAGATTTTAAAATCTTTGGTGGAAGTTGTACAAATAGTTGGTTCTGACATAGTTCCTTCTCTGAGCTTCATACATTTAGTTTTATTGTATGCGCTAGATAGGATTGAAAAATACTTGGTAGATGATGAGCCACTTTGTAAGAAGTTTCCCAAACTAGTAGGAGATAGAAGGGACGACAAGCCTAATCTCCCCTTACATGTTATAGGTAAATATTTTGTTACCTAATCAATTTGGATGAATATGAAGGAGACAAAGCATTTATCAAATTTGACATTTTGCATGGTACTATATGAATTTATATTTGTACTGAAATTTTTTTGGCATCAATAACGTGAGCATGAAAATGGATTGTATCAAGGAGTTCTCTATCTCAAGCCAAACTTCCATGATGTTATCACCATGAAGAAGGAATCACATGCATACATGGATGCCTCATGACCATTTGGAAGGCCATTAGTAATTTGAAAAAGAAAAGACAATTGTTGTAATCTAGGTAAAGGCACAACCTTACCTCATTTGTTAAATTTAATAATTACACAAGTTTAAGAGATTTATAACATAATTTTTCTTGGAAACATAGTCCAATGACGGATTAAGTATGGGGAAGGTATGCCTTATTTTCAAAGAATGGAAGTACATATTTAAAATTTTACTTGCTCATCATCAAGATGTGAGAGAAATTGGAGTGCATTTAAATTGTATTTTGAGGGGGAACTCATTAGTGTTTGCATAGCTTTGCTAAATTTTTTATACAAATTGAGATTTTGAATGTTTTATTTCATTTTCCTTATTCCTACTAAAAGAGAAACATATTTGATGTTAAGTGACCCAATTCATTGGTGTCCATCCAGTTTAATCAAAAATTAAAGGAGCAAAGGAGAGACATGAAAAAAGTGGATGTGATCGAGCCTCAAGATAATGATAAAGAAAAAGAATGGGTGATCGAATTGGATCCAGATGAAGGAGAAATATACCTCGAGTATTGGAGTAACTCAGGGATTGATTGAAAGAAGCTAATAGGAAGGTAGAAGTATGAGAAACAAGAAGTAAGAAGATGGCTAATCTTAATGATAATTTTAAAGTGCCTAATTCAAATAAAGTGGGAAGCAAAGATGTGTATGAGGATGCATCTTTTGATGATATTAACATGAATTTCAACAAAAATATTGAAAATGCTAAGATGTTAGTGATATTTCAGTGGGTTGTTGGAGTGAGGGTGATGGATAATGAAAGTGTGTCGGTTGACTCTTTTTATTTAGTTTGCATTTACCTTTGTAATGAGGATTGTTTTCTATGCATGAAAGCCATTTTTTGTAGTAAAACGTTATTCAAAATTCTTGATTATTTATGTTGTTAGTCTAGAGACACAAGATTTTTGTTTTCTTAAAACAAGAAATATTGCTTTCTAAAAAAGATCCTCTTCAGTCCTCTTCAAAACTCAGTTCATGCTTCATTGCTTTAAGGTCCAATTTTATCTCTTCGTTATGTATATATATATATATATATATATATATATATATATATATATATAGAGAGAGAGAGAGAGAGAGAGAGAGAGTCAGGCTAGTGTACACTCGAGTGTATTGGAGGCACCGTACACCTCATTTGTTTTTCAAGATGTAGTAACTTTTTGAAAATTATAAACTTTTGATCTTATTAAATATCTTAAAAATATACTATATAATAAATTTTAACTCATTTGGATACTTATAGGCCATGCATCTAAAGGAGGCAAGAATCATGCATTTCAAATTAGTTTTGTGTGTTGATTTTGTTGTCCTTGGATGAGTGACTTACACACATCCAAATGAGATAAAATTTTATATTTGACCTATTATTATTGTAACCATAAAGATCAATAGATTGGATTTTGGAAAGACAAGGTCTAGATAGGCAAACACTATTGAGGTGTATGGCGTAATCTGTACACTCGAGTGTATTCTAGCTTGACTCATATAGAGTCATATTTTTTTTGAACAAATTGGATCAATATCATTACTCATAAGCCATACGTCATCTACAACCAGGAGAAAGACCTCTAAAAGAGCATACAACAATCCAGTACAGAAACAACACACCCCCCACACTCATATTGGAATGAGAATAAAACACTTCTGCATTGATCCCTAAACTAAGGAGCTGATTCAAACAACTTTTCAAACGGGATTCCTTCAACCTGAGCTTGCAATGAAGGGGTGTAGTCTACCACCGAGAGAGAATACGACTAGAGGTTTCCACCGCCTGTATATCCATAAGACAAAAGTAATGAAAATTGCACCAATTCAGAAGAATACCTAGCACAGCTAGGGATTCGAAACTCTCACTAACGGAGAGGATAACACAACCTACAAACAATAGGAGATAAATGCTATGTATATATAGGTTATCTTTAATACCTATGTGGGTAACCTTAAATTCACTACATGTGTTGCTGAAAAGTAATTATTTGGACAGAAAAGTTACTATCTAGACAAAAAATCAACTATGTTGACCAAAAAGTAATTATTCGACTAAAAAGAAAAATTGGGAAGAATACACAGTAAAATTTTTGGAATTAATATGTAGTTATACATTTGTTACATATGTAACTATCTATGCATAAAAAGTAACATTTTGTGAGGTAATGTAACCATTTACATGTGTAAAGAAAAAAAATTGCTACTGTGGGGTACTGAATGTTGTTAAAGGTATACTTTTTTCATAATGTCCATGTGGGGTACTGGATGTTGTTAAAGGTATACTTTTTCATATAGTCTTAATAAAATCCTAATTTACAATCGAATTTTAAATAAATGTTTTTCCTCTTGTCATATTTATTAAGGTTTCTTTGTGCGGAAGAAAGTATCCATCGAATTTAGTATATTGATTTAGTTGTTTATAATTAACTACCATTCTTTCTTTTCCTCTTTTAATTTCTGCATGGCTTCTAATAATAAATGTTAGACTAGAATGAGGGCTTTTAAAGTTTTGTATCAATTGTGATGTTTCTAATTCTTGCAATTGGACTCTAAATTCTTCTATATCAACATGATTGTATCTCATAGATTTTACTCTGATTATTTTAGTGGTGTGTATTAATTCTATTGTAGCCCATTCTTGGCTAATATCCCAGAGGGCTAATGGATTGTCACTGTCGCTCTTTTCAAATAATTCTTCGATGTTTTGCATATTTAGTTGTGCAAGATTTTTCTATTTAGTTGTTGTTTGTTTGTATTATCATCACCAGGTTTGTTGTGGAAAATAAATTTGTCTCTTTTGTAAGATTTTTGGACCCTTTGTACTGTAATCCAGTGATCACAGGGTGTTAGTAATTGAATATATTGTTGGTGTTGCATATATAGTTTGAATTTTTGTGTAAAAATATTTCCTAGTAATATGTCTTATTGTGCATATTTAGGGGTATAGAACGGTGGACATGTGACTATGTAATTTCCTAGGATAATTTTAGGTTTTTTGACTCCATGAGTTAATGCATGTCTTTTTCTTGTAAAATCCATTCCATATAATGTAGGTAATGTTGTAATGTAATTTTCAGGAAAGCATTATCTTCGGGAAATACAAGTTCCTACACCAGTATCTAAGAATGCATGAAAGTATTCCATTTTATATTCTTCATATATGATTCTTGTAACAATGTAGACACTATATATACTAGTCATTGTCTTTTTTCCAAAAATACTCTTGATTATTATGTGTAAAATACAGTCCTTCACTTTGTACAGAAAATGGTTCCATTTGTTGTAATGCACTCATTCCTAATATAATTTCTATATCATCGTTGCGACTATCTGATTGCACATAAAGTGTTATATCGATCCTTATGTTTTGTATTTCAATTGGTACAATAGCTTGTTTTGTAATTTCATATTCCTATCCATCGAAATTCGTATATGCATAGGGTGATTCTATGGGTATTTTTTCTATATAAGGTATCATTCCTTGTTGAATAAATGAAGCTTCTTCTCCTTAATCTATTAATATTGTCATCATACTCCATTCTTGTCCATTAAAATATTTTCCGTATAGTTTATCATTTCTAGCATTTATATTATCTGCTAGAATTCTTAAACTCGATGTTCTTTGTAAATTCCTTAGTATTGGTTGTAATCTACCATTATAATTGTCTGTGCTTGCTCTAGATTCTTCTATTCTATCTCCATTTGTCAGTTGCAATTGATTTCCCTCATAATATAATTTTCTTGGAATTCTGTTATCTGATACCAAGGGTTTTTTAGAGACATCTATATTTATATTTTCTGGTATCTCTATTTCTGAGATTATGTCTAGTTTTGTAATTTTTCCTATGTCTTTGAATATGTTAGGAAGTATTATAATATCTTTGTCTTCAAAATTTTCAGAGTGATGTGTGTTGCTAAGAGCATAACTTATTATATAGGTTATTGAATACGGAATGGATCCTTTTTTCATAAATTCTATTCTTCAAAAATCTTGTATCAAACTTAATGTTCTGTTGATATTGTTATCTTTAATGTTTACACTGATCTTTGAATAAATATTAAATAATAATGTTTGATGATTGGGATTTCCTTATTATATTCCTAGTATAGCATCTCTCCTAACATTAATTCTATTGTCCATTAATGCAATATTTATAGGTGAATAAATTCCTTCTCGAAAGGTTGCTTTTATCATCATTTGGATAGCTCCTACATGAATCCATCCAATTTTAGATCTATCTTTTATTTTTTCCGTTTTTCTCATTAAGTCATCTTTTTGAATTAAAGGTATATTTATTCTATTTCTAGTGTATTCTATATGCATAGGCATTTCTCTGTTAGTTATTCCATAGTAAAAAATATGTTTTCTTTGAGTAATTTTTCAAATAGGGATGTTCTAAATCCATCTGAGTTTTCTAATCTTAATTCCGTGTTTTTGATTTGATTAAATAATCTTCTATCTATTAATACCTCTTACAAGAAGTTTCCTACTTCTTCTTGGTATTCTTCAATTATTTCTTCTTCAGTTTGATTTTGTGTATGAGAAATAATAGATTGATCCATCTGATTGTTCATCATCTATTATTTGAACAAATTCTCGAATGTTTTCTATTTCAGAAAGTTCTTCTTCTATTATTTCATCGAATTGCTTTTGGTTAATTTTCTTAGATCCTCTATTTGGGATTTTGTTGGCATAGTGCCCTTTTTCTTGACATATAAAGCATTTACATTCTTTTGGTTTCTTTGAATTTTTATTATAGTTTCTCTTTCTACTATAATATTTTTGCTTTGGTTTCAGTTTATAACCAAACCTTTTTCTCTTTTTAAACTTATTTTTATTTCTTCTATTATACCTCATTGGCTCGCATCCTATGGTTATTGGATGAGTCAATTGTGAACAACAAAGTCCTTGTTTTATTACTTTATTTGTTTTTCTGCTTAGTGTAGCTTCAGTACACCATTCTTCTAATTTCATTCTTAAAAATTATATTCTTCCTCCTAAGGTATCTAATCTGTGTCCTATGTATTGGGGGTACAATTGCATATCTTTAAATCCCCAAGGGTCAGGTACCTTTGTATAAAGTAAATTTAATAGGCTTTTGTTCGTTACATTTTCTTTGTCAATTCTATCATATATTTTACAGAAATATTCCTGAAATTTACATATATAGTAATCTATGTGGCACATGTCGCAAAACTTTAGATTATATAGTAGAAAGGTGAATCTTTGTTTTTCTTTTTCTTTTTCTACATCTCTTTTTGTATTCCATGTTTCTCCTAAAAAAATTCTATGTAATTCATTTTTGTAATTATTTACTACTTGGGCTAAGGTGGTTGTTGTTCCTTTTATTGCTTCTTTGTCATTGTCAGTTAATCCTTTCCACCAATCTACTACGATTCCTTGAAAAGTTAAATGACAAAATCTAATTGTTATGTCAATATCATAACTTTGTGATATTATCGATAAATATGTGGCTTTTACCGATCTTGTTATAGCCTTATCTATATTTCTAACACAATTTAGGTTTAAATAAATTCCATTTGCACTAATATATTCTTGATTCATATAATATACTAGGGTTTCTAGAGAAATATCATTTGGTCTTCTGTCTGATGCCCAATTTATTCCTCCGTATCTATTTCTGTCAGTAGGTGTTCTTGGAAAACTAGGATCTGACCAGTATCTAGCTCTAAGTTGTTCTAGCATTTCATTTCTACTACCTTGTCTGCTAGGAATAGTTATGGGAATAGGCATCGTTACCTGACTTCCAGAAGCCTCTCCTTCTATAGGTTTTAGATTTATAGTTCTAACTTTTTCCATTAATCTAACAATTTCTTGGCTTAAGTTATCTAGTTCTTCTGCATCAGCTTCTAAATATTTTTTTCTAATTATTTGATTTTAAAGTCAGCTAATTCTTCTATCTGGAGGGGGCATAATCTTATCTCATTTCTACTTGTTTGAAATAGATTCATTTTCTATATACAATCGGTATTTTGTTTTTCATATATATATTCCTTAGTTTTTTGTAATTCTACTATCATTTCTTAAATCTTTTGAAAGTTTTTTGAATTATTTTCATGAACATGTACTTCTAGTTTTTTGTACATATTAGTCTATGTTCACTTCAAATTCTAAGTCTAAAGCTTTGTATATATTATTATCTAATATTTAGACTTGTCTTGTTCATATATAAATTCATCATCGTATTTATTTAGATTGTTACTTGGCTATGATACCACTTTACATTGGCATAAATTTTTTATTCTGTTGTCATGCTTTGTAAACATACTTGAACTACCTGTATGGGTGTTGTATGCTTTCTCAACTTTATCATTCTGTCTATGCTTATTACTTATTTTTCCCAAAATTGTTAGTATCTTCATGCTTGATATGTCTTTTGACACATAAGAAACTAGCTTTTAGTAGATAGATAATAACACTCTAAGTACTATAGAGAACAAAATGAGGTATGTATACTTGTGTTGTCCACCTTGCTTCCGTTAATATTCAGTGCCAGTCGATCTTCTCTTAACGATTTCTAAGAGAACCAATCCTTGGACCTAGATGTTCCAGATCGCGAACTCCTTATCATTATCCTATAGCATGCATGTCCCTATGTCCTTGCACATTCCTTTGCTTGATTAGACTTTTCTGGATGATGGCCTCTGGGATAATATATGGGAGAGATTACTCTAGACAAGTGAAGATATATTGGAATGGGGGTGTAACAGGTTGCACACATATTTCTCTCTTCTATAATAGTGCAAGGATTACTATCATTTGCTAAAGTTGGTTTGTTACGCTAAGAGAATTAGTGCACACGACACTTTTTTTTTTAAAAGAATTAGAATTGAAATAAAATAGAGATGATGCTCTCTCTTTATTGAGCTGGAACACTTACATACTCTATCAGGGCTCTCTCTGATTTTGAGTGAGTCCCCTTGCAACTCCTCGAGAGTTTATATAGGCACTCTCATTTACAAGGATGCTTACATTTCTACTATTTTTCTTTACATTGCAATCACACACTTGTCTGGTTGAGAATGTTCTATTTATTTTATGCGTATCTGGTATATAATTGCTCTTGGTCGTCATTACTGACGTCTTGGAGTTTTTTGGCAGCCGTCTTCAGTGACTACTACTGTTGTTTCTGTCTTTATCCATTTTGTCTTGGCACGTTGGGCATATTCTTCCTTCATTCTTTCCGAGCTGGTAGAATACTTGCTGGCAGTATATATATATATATATATATATATATATATATATATATATATATATATATATATATATATATATATATATATATATATATATATATATATATATATATATATATATATATATGTGTGTGTGTGTGTGTGTGTGTGTGTGTGTGTGTGTGTGTGTGTGTGTGTGTATACATATAACAAAGAATAGTCGTCTCCCGTTGGGTTTTCGATCTGGCGATTCATGTGCGATGGACCGCCTCCGACATGGTGCCCATATCACCGGTCACTATGACTGGTGAAGTCCACCCCCACACCACCCACCAACACCACTTCCACAAACCCTACCGCCACCCCTAACCTCCAAGCGAACAACAGCAGCAACCCTGTGGGAACTGGATGGCCGCTGGACATGACTAACCCTAGCTGGGCGGGGACAAAGGAGGGTGAGGGTGGCCGCAAGGCTTGGTCCCAGATCCTGACGAAACAAGCGATGACGTCCAATGAGTCCTTGGACTTCCTGAAGCCATCAATGAAGATGGGTGAGATCCATGTCAATCTCAAACTGGAGGAGTTTGACCAGATGTGTGATGTATGGGAGTTCACCGTGCTGGTTTATGTCCTCAGGCGGAGGCCATTGGCCAATGGGATCATTCGATCTCCTATCCAGATAAAATAACATCTTCCTCATGAGGTTAGCCAACGCTGTCGATAAGGCGGAAGCTTTGAATGCCAGTCCCAGGTGGTTCGACCGCCAGTTGGTGATCGTGAAGAACTATCAGTTTGGCGATGAACTCAAGAGGTACATCTTCTCCACCATCCCGACGTGGATCACGATGCATTCTATTGGACGCTCTTGGACCAGGTGGGCGGTGGGTACGATCGCTAACGGGGTCGAAAGGATCTTGCACATCGATGACAAATCACTCGAGTCCAATGAAGCCCGGGTCATCGTGGAGCTTGAGGTCGAGAAGCTGACACCGCGGAAGGTAATGCTGAATGTGAAGGGAAGGGAACACATCTCGGTGAGGGTCGATTATGACCATGTGCTGGTGTGGTGTTCAACCTGCAAGGCATTTGGGCACGCGGACGCCTACTATGACAGGAAACCTATAGATAGAAACAAGGAGAGTGGGCAAGTTTGGAGGGAGAAGCTGCTTCCGCCAAGCCAACTGCAGCCGTACAAGACGAAGAGAATGAGAAGTCCAAGGGAGAAGAGAGCAAGGATGAGCAGCAAACGCCCAAGGGGAAAGGAGCCAGCATCAGCAATGCAGTCGAAGATAAGTATGTGCACACCCAGTCTACGTTGGAGAGAATAGGCAATAGGGAGGAGGGTCAGTTTGTGTCAAGCTCACAAAGGAAAGGAGCTAGGAAGGTAGGTGTTCCCAAGAACCAAGGATTTAGCTCTATTATGGACACAACAAATAGTTTTGAGGCACTTTCCGAATTAGATGATGAGGAGGGAAATGCAACTAAACAACAACAACAAAAAGGGAAATGCAAGAATGCCACAAAGGAGCCCCCCAGGTGTACCAGATCCAACAAAAACCTTTTATATGTCCATGCTTCTTTGGAATATTAAGGGAGGGTGCGACAGGAACAAGAAGAAGGAAATTAGAGAATGGATTACTACTAGTGGCCATTCTCTGGTTACATTGGTGGAGATGAAGATAAAGGTACATAATAAAAATAGTATCAAATATCTATTTCTGCAGGGTTGGTAGCATGTATCCAATGTTGATTATGGCGATGTTGCTAGAGTATGTGTGGCATGGAAGCCAAATGCATGGAAGGTGTCAGTGATACAAATGTCACATCAGCAGGTTACTATGAATTGTGTTAATCATGGATGCTTGCATATGTGGATGATAGTTGTCTATGGTCACAATGATGGAAAAACAAGAATGGACCTATGGGATGATATGGTCTCTATCTCTAAATAGATGAATCTTCCCTAGATGGTTATTGGTGATTTTAATACGGTGCGCCTACAGGCTGAGAAAAAAGGGAGAAGACTTTCTATTAATGTTGAGGTTCAATCGTACCATTGACAAATCTTGTTTGTTTGAACTACCAATGGTTGGTGGGGATATCTTTACTTGGAATAATGAAAGGGACCTCGGTGATAGGATAGCAAGCAAGATGGATAGAGCATTAGTGAATGAGGAATGGCTGAAATTTCTTCCAAATGTACATGTGAAGGTGGAAGGTTATGATATAAGTGACCATGCTCCTATTGCTGTACAGATCACAGAGAAAAAGCAGAAGAGGAGATTGTTTAGATTTCTTAACTACTGGGCTAATTGGAAAGGATTTGATGAAGTCATAAAGCAAAGTTGGAGTACTCAGGTGACGGGAAACCCTATGTTTGTTTTTGCTAAAAAGCTACAGAACATTAAGATGGCAATTAAAAAATGGGTTAAAGAAGAGGTGAACATCCCAAAGCTGCTAAAAGACACCAAATAGGAGTGCAAGGACATTAGAGAAAGGTTGTTGGTTGATCCATTAAATCTAGAACTGATTGAGAAAGATAGGGAATTAAAAAGGATGCTTGAAGATCTAAAGAAGACAGAAGAGAAATTCTACTGGCAGAGAAGCAAGGAAAAGTGGATGGAGGATGGAGATAGAAAAACAAAGTTATACCATTCTGCGGTTAGAAGAAGGGAGGCAGGTAATATTATTTCTGAACTTATTAATATTGAAGGTATAACAGTCAACAAATAGGAGGATCTTCAAGAACAGGCCATCAGTTTCTATATGCCTATGTATAATAAGAACTTTTCTGATAATGTTGATGAGTAGGAAGAGGTGGAATGGAAGTTCAAACTCACTAGCAAACACAATAATATTCTCACCATAAGGACCAATGAAGAGGAGGTTAAGGAGGTTGTGTGGAGCATTGGGAGAAACAAGTCACCGGGGTCTGATGGGTTCAATGCTTTCTTTTACAAAAAGATTTGGGACATTATTAATGACGACTTGTTGGCTTATGTGGATTGGTTTCTACAAGGTGGGAATATGGTGAGGCAGGTTAATCATTCCTTTCTTGTGCTTATTTTGAAGAAGAAAGTAACATCCTCTCTTGCTGATTTTCAGCCCATTGCTTGCTAATCGGTACAATATAAAATTATAGCAAAGATCCTGGTTGGACGACTGAAGATGGTCCTCCCTATTCTTATTTCTGTAAATCAAGGAGCATTTGTTATAGGTAGGAGCATTAGTGATTGTTCTCTATTGGCGGGGGGATTTCTTCTTGACTACAACGTCATGAGAGGTAGTAGGAAGGCCTACCTAAAACTTGATGTCTCTAAAGCTTATGACAGTGTACGGTGGGACAAATTGTGGTGGATCATGCAACAGATGGGGTTTAACGAACAATGGATTGGCTGGATGAAACAACGTGTGGGGACCACTAGCTATTATGTTCTTGTGAATGGCACATATGCAGGTCTCTTTAGGGGGGGGGGTAATGGGTTGCGCCAGGGGGACCCCTTTGTCCTCTTTTTTTTGTGATTTTCATGGAGTATTTCACAAGGAGGATGCAACAAGCTGAAGATAGGAAGGATATCAAGCCCTATACTGTCCACGGCACGAAGGTAATGATGCACTTGATTTTTGCAGATGATGTCTTGGTGTTCATTGAAGCCAAACAACAATATTTGGAAAATCTCAAAAACATGTTGGAGGAGTTCGGGAAGCAAACAGGACTGTGTACTAATACAAAAAAGATGCATATTTTCTTGTCAAAGAACTGCCATTAGAGGGAGGACAGAGTCACACAGGCTATGGGAGTGGAAAGGGGTTATTTCCCAACCAAATATCTGGGATTTCCCTTTGCAGGCGGTAACCTTCATGTCAAAGACTTTACAAACTACATTGATAAAGTGGAGGAGATGATTAATAGATGGCCCACTCAAAAGACTTCCATGGCGGTACACAAGACCCTAATTAAAGTCGCTTTAGAAGATCTTCTCATTTTATGGGTGCAACAAGGTGAAATCCCCTTATCTGTTCTAGATAGAATTGAAATGAAGATTGCTAACTTTCTTTGGGGGAGCGAGCATCATCCCATGAAGTACTCCAGACTGACACTTCCCACA